>LD357110.1:815-31929 GCA_001465055.1 Ptychodera flava
GGGAGGATAGGGGGGAGGGTCACATTTTACGATACAGGTGTTCGCGAAATTCCCCCGGCCCCCCTGTAATTACTGAAGGCTCCCTAAGCACGGGGTGTTTTAGTAGCTGTTGTGGACTGATATACTGTTTGGTGTCTTGGCCTTGTATTTTGTGGATTTAATCCGCTCAAACTACTGTCTAAAATCAATAGTTCTCTGTAACGCATGTCTTTCTTGACAATATCATTTACCTCTAGCTACAATGGTGTTGCCCGAGGCTTTCCCCGGAGTATGTTTGCGGCTTTTCCCTCAAGTCAGGAGGCCTACGCGGTGGTAAGAAGGGGTACATCACAGTAGCTACAATTTCTATCAACCATTAATCTGATAATGGTCTTGACCTTCGAGCCTCATTTGCCATCCTACATGATGCAACACATGTGTTTCAATACAAAGAGGCAATACATGCATTGCACACATGGCTTAGCATTCATTCTGTAGAAGTACATGGGTGTCATCTGATCCACGAGTTTCCTTGGAAACTTCAATTTCCCACAGTATGAGTGATTACAGTTCAGGACACTTTGATATCTCGGCAACGCGTGGTCAAGTTTCAGCTTAAGTTTTCAGCCAGAGAGAGTTGAAATTACATGGATAGAAATGAAGTACGTCGGACAGACTCAACAGCCCCCAGGATATAGGTTTCTTCGCTTAAAATGTCCATAAATTTGCATATTTCAATATTACTGAGAAAGGAAGGGTTGTGTATCAAACGATGGTAAAATCCATCTCCTCGATTGTGATTCATTTCAGCGTGAAATTGGGTCTCTGTGATTTCCCCTATTTTGGAATTGTTTTCAATGTGTTCATAGCCCATCGCAGACTACCCTGCTGTCAAAATCCGCGATTTTTGTGTGAGAAACAAACGTACCCGCCAATAGCCTAGACATCACGGACAAAGCTAGGCATTGGCATGGAGCTACAAAGCAACACATATATTGCAAGACAGACAGACAGGCGGGTTGATATCCTATTTATACACACATACCTTCATGCAAAACCGTCGGATACACGTAAGCGCACATCATACAATACATGCAAGTATACTATGAAAGAGGATAGTAATTTAACAGTTCATGGCAATCTTGAAAGGACAACTCTACGATAGCTAAAGTTGTTTTTGGATATTATTGGAAACATTTTGTGAATTTGCTGCTCCATTTACCGTGATAAATTACGGCTTATGGGACGCAAAGCACAGTTTTTCCAGCGTTCTGCGATAACCGGGCTGCGTGATTAATAGACCGTCTGGCATACCGAACTGCCTGTGTGAAATTGAATTCCGATTGCTCGGTGTGATAAGCGGAAACCACGCTCTAGGCTTTCGTCGTTTGCATGAGTTAACTCTGTTATTTGTGAGCGAGCCAGATAAAAATAATCGCTGGAAGAGAGTACTTTGTCTGACAGGGTTATATATAGTCCTGTTGGGAAGTTAGAACGTTTTCCCATAAAGTTTAAAACGCCCGATGTGGTGTCACGGCACCGGAGAATCATTGGTAAACAAGTCTTGTTTTAAGCAGAAATCAGCAAGAAAGCAAACAAACAAACAACAAACAAAAAAATATAACAAAAAAAACACATAAACAAATGACAACTACAACAACAACAATAACTAAACATAAATATAAACAAGTATTAGCGATAACGAAATTATAACAAGGCAAGCAAAGGTGAAATATATCGCTTACTCAATTATTTCTATGCTAAGCCACGGAGCGTTGGGTGATTACAGATTCACCGCAGATCCGTATAAGAAGAAATTAACCAATCACGGACAGTTGAAGTGATTGTCATCGGTGCTGCTGGTGAGGTCGATGTTTATGCTTATCTCCTGTGTGGGCATTCGGTAAATTGACGATCGTTTGTGCTTGGCTTGGCTTGTCTGCGATGCTATTTGATTATTTATTTCACAGTTCATTTTTTCGAAAAATCGAAAACGTTAGTTACTCCCATGGGTTTATTACCAAAACAGAGATGGCGGTAATTTTTAATTTCAAATATCCGACAAATGCCGGATAATTTGTTCTCGATAAAAATTGCTTCTAACAAATACTTTGGCAGTTAGAGAATCGCTACAGCTATCTAGCTGAGGAAGATCAGAAGTTCTTGACAGTCCAAACATATTTTTTGAATGACATTGAAATGAACACAATTGGAACTAATCTTGGATAATTGGATGGTGAAGTAAGGCCATTTTAACCTGCAAATATATAAGCTCATCTGCTTTTCTTTTTAAGTTACACACTTGTTTAAGTAATTTGTAATATTGCAACATTCAGCTACATGGCACCTAATACTTTTCAAAAATTTGAAAAATATGAAAATCCAATTATTCCAAATTAGTTCCAATCGTGTTACTGTATCTCGGTTTGGTAATACGGCAAAAGGGAATCCACAAGATGAAGCGAAACTCTGGATAGATTCGAATTTATCGACCAAATGCGCTCCCTAACGAGTCACACCATTGCCCAAAATTACTGTATATCGTAAATATTGTTGTATTAGTCGCTAGAGGGCGCTATCGACTCCTGCTCCTGACGTGAGTAAGATGAACAGCTCGCTATAATCAGATGATGAAGAAATGCGAATCGAATGTCACAAAGGTCCGCGATCAGGCTGAAACTTGTGAACTTGTTAGAATAATGCATGCAGGCCACTCATACGGACCACTCAATTATCAGATTTATCTAATATAAATATCATTTACTTGATGCAATATTCAATGGAAAACAAAAGAATGACAATCTGTTAATGGGCTGTTGACACATTCGGTAATGCAAGAACCTGGGATTGAGAAGGGCGCCTTTTATTGAAATGGTTCATTACCGGGGACGCTGATCACGATAGCTTTTTTGCAAAATAATTGTGTAATAGACGTAGACATAGATTTTATAAGATTTGTGAACAGCGAAAATGTATTTTCTTAATACGCTCAAATAAAAGTATCTTTGTATTCCTTATGACCACCTGACAATTATGTTCAATTGTGGTATGAAAGTTGCCATCGAAATCAGTCTACAACATACAGTGAAGTTATAGACAGTAGATTCAATCGAGACTCGCTTCGACTGTCCAGTTTGAATTTTGGTGTGAACCATCATGTGGACACATTGGCAGGGTAACTTTCCCACTCCATTCATGAAACCCAACTTTCTGCCCTGTTAGGTTCAATAATACCCCTCCGTGTAAAAACGAGTTTTCCAAGATCGACATAATGAGATAGGACACCATTGTCAAATATCAGGGGAAAATGAGAGAAATAAAGAAAAAAAGGGTTGTTTCTGGTCAGCGCGCGCACCACTTGTCAGCCTTCGCTCCAATCCTTGTTCTCTGTTACCATGGAGCATAGATGGACAGATGCTATGCTCTTACCCATACTATTATGTCTTCTCCAGCGTTCAACATACAGCACATCAAAATTGAAGGTTAACTTTTTGAAAGCAAACTCACAGATCAAAACAAAATATGATTGAAAATTTAAAAAAAAACGTTCGTTGTCGCCCCATTTTCGGAAGAAAGCCATGACCAGAAACAATTTTTTTGGGGGCCCAGGACGGTTCATGTGTAAGTGTTTTTCACATTCATCGCTAGAGGGCGCTGTCGATTACGCGTAGCGCTCCAGGTGATATTGTTTCTGCCCCTCTTCCGATGAGCAAAGGTTGGTTAGTTGGTTCATTGCTGAATCTTTCTCTCGAATAAAGTCCTGTACTTAGGATGTTTTGTTGCGGATGGATCTTATATTCCATATAGATAACAGTAATTTACATTTTCTGTGGAATGCACCAGATGTGTCAATATCAGAACGTTTTGGCATTTGAACAAGGTTGTTGAAGTTGACACTATTTGAATGAAGATATCTGTTATTAGTTGCAGCAATTTCTCTAGAAGTAACAGTTTTGATCTGGCTTCTCTTCTTGAAACCAGCCCTGGTACCTCTATGTGTAGCGGGTCTTTGGTTTAGCCCCATTGATTTGATAATATTCCATACGGAAGTTGACACTCTTGTCTTGTAAGAAGTGTTAGTGGCGTGGAGAAATGTTCTACGGTAATGCATAGTAGATAGGTATATTAGCCATGGTCCAGCCACTGCAGCTAAGAAAAATGAGTTGTGCACAAAACTACGCAAATTTTGTGCAGAAAAGTTGGCAACTTTTCTCAATAGCGGTATACTTGCATTAGGATATATTAAGAATTAAGAATATGGAAATATCAACTTATGTTAGGTAATTTTCTCAGTTTGTGACCTTAAATGACCTAACCAACCAAGGGTATGTTGTTAGACAGTTTCGAAGGCTGTTAACATAATTTTGTCATAGGCCCTATATGGTATCGATTTGTAGTAAAATTTGATCCAGAAATCAAAGCTCAGGTAAATTTGTTCATTGCTGATCAATTTTTGCAACATTACCATGTAAGACACACAAGAACTGATGAGAAATTTGGATCCAGGATAATTCCAGATGCCGTAATCACCCTCACAGTGGAAGACATTTCTCTGTCTGTAACTAGTTTACGTGTTGTGTACATTCGAATGATGGCACTCATAGCATTAATTAAAAAATACCCAAGGTTGTAAATATATTTCCTGCCATCTGGTCTTATGTAATCATGATCAACAAAGGGATGGAACATTTGATATTCAGGAGGGGGTAGGGTCTAGAAGATTGATGAGGTAGCATTACTTTTTACAAGATCCCTTGTATATTTTTTCCCTCCCTATTTTTTCCCCACTCTTCCAACCTTTTCTGTTTGTCAAGCTTTCTCTGGCTAAGTTTTTGTTGACCTTTGCTTATGTATGTAGGATCTGATTGTCCTATTGGTATAGAAGTTGATATGCATGTTCCTAAAGATGACCTCCAGTACCTAAGCTGGAGACCTTATTTGCTTTTATCATTCTTATTTTTCAGGTCTAAATATTTCTTAAATGGACCAATTCGAACCGAATGTGAGCACACTGTCCTTGACGGTATTTTGTGATTCACGCTGCAGACAACTCAAACTTTGTGATATCGACTCATGCCATGCTGCGTAGATACAAGCAGTCGAATCTGTACAAGTATAAATTAATGGAGATCTACAAGTTTTGAAATATAACGTATTTTCCATACCTTCTTTTACTAAACAATACGATAGCAATAAATTTTCGTATTTTATGAATATTAGATAATCACGAAACTTTGTACAACAAGTACGTTCCCCAGCAGCAGCTAGCTCCCTATTGCATGGCCACAAAGGTCAGACAATGAGTAAAGGGAAAGTCCCTAAAATTCCGCTGGCTGTGATTGGTCAATTTACGCAATAGGTCAAAGGTGTCAGTGTATGAGGACAAGGTAAAATTCTGTTCGTGGGATGGTGTCCGTCCGATGTTTTCTATGTACGATTTTCATTTACCATACTCCTTAAAATAAACGACCAATGGAACGTCGTGAGTTTTATTATTTTGCTCCTAGTTTCAAAAGTCTAACCGTATCTCGAAAGGAAATGTGATCTTACGAACAGGCAGGCTCGAACAGGTAAAGTGTTGAAGCATCGGCCAAGACGAAAAGATTGCTGCGCCAGTCTACTTATTTTATGTATTGAATTTTTGGCAATAAATCCTGAAGTTTTTTAATTACTTGTATCGATGACCGAAATGTCTCTTGATGTGGAATTCAGTCATCTATGATCAACTGTTCGGTATATGGTACGAATATGCACGTTTTTGTTCTAACTGTAAGTGTATAGGGCCGTTTATGAAGGTGAGTATTTTTCCCTCGCTCGGAAGCGTGTATAATCTTGAAAATCTGTTACACTATCGTTCTACTCATTGCTGGGACTAGTTCAGGTAAAGGACACACACACAATCATGAAATGCCGTTCAAACAATAAATACCTTCATTACATGAGAAAAAATATGTACAAAATTGATTTTGAAACATATTACCGGAAGAAATTCAAAGAATTTTCAGTTCATGCGCGGAAGAGACTTTGAATATCTCGTTTCGTTAGTCGACACAATTGCACTCTTCATCGAAGTCAAACCCGTCGAAGTCATCTTGTCTTTTTGAAAGATTTTACGATACCAATGATATTTCTATTTTCACTGGTTGCTTAAACGGTAAAGTTGAACGTAAGAGAAAACTTGCAGCTCTTCACAATGACCTCAAAAGAAAACTTACGTGATAGAAATCTGTTGAAATTTTTTTTACTTTAATAGTAAATTTTAACGTAAGAGAAAACGTGCAGCTATTCACAATGATCACAAAAGAAAGCTTACCTGATAGAAAACTGTTGAAAAATCTTTAAAAGCATACCATTTAAAGAACAACTTTTTCATGTGCCGTAGTCTTTTGCCTCAGTAGTATGAAAACAAAAGTATTTCTGAAAGGTCTTTTCTTCGGTCATGTAAGGCCATCGATCAAATACACTCTAACATTACATGAAGGAAAGTACATAAATTGACAGGTAAATAGTACAAAAACGTACTCAACAATCTCAGTACTTTTCAGTAGTCTATTTTCTTAATTTCATAGCATGGAATGTAAATGCTGCCAGACACTGAATTATATGTGGATCAAATGATTTCATCATAGAGATGAATTTTCTCTCTGTCGGAGAATTAAAATAATAACAGGAAATATATATCACCCTTAAACTATCGAAAAAGTTACATAGTAAAACAAAGTGGTACTCGTTTTCAACCTCGTTCCTATCGCATAACAAGCATATTCATTCATGTACATATTTTTTTTTTAGTTTTCTATCTTTTTCACTCTGTAAGTGATGGGAAGACCCTCTTAGACGAGCTAGCATAACCATGTGTATCTTAATTTTCACAGTGGAAAGATACTTTTCCGGTATAAGAGAACTTTTAAATTCCCGATAACATGAAAGTTTGTCAAGAGTACATATTTCACTGTACCAGTTATTATACAAATAACTTTTAAAATTCTCTATAAAAGTACTCATAAAAATGCTCTCATCAAGAACTTCCTCGTTATCCATACATCATGTAGATTACACAGATAAAGTAGATTTTTCACATGATGTACCCATGTGGGTTTTAACCTCATACCGGACTTGTCAATATGATAAAGCATCAGGTAACATTTCTTTCGATAGCGTTAAAAGCCTACACCAATATTTCACACATTTTTTCGCTATATGCAGTAAAATGGTATATCTGCCACACTCGCCTAAAATGGCAACATTTGGTGTGTTACATGAGACTCCCAAAAATAGTTTACATGCTAGATATTGAATTCTTTCTAGGTTATCGTATTATGCGTATCCCCATATTTCTGAGCCGTATAAGGATGGTTAAAATCATAGCATCAAAAATCTTGAAATATACATTATACGAAAAAGAGCTTATCTTTTTACTCGCTCTAAAAATACTCATAAGTACTTTTCTAGCTTCTTGTGAAAGTGAATTCGTAGCCACAGACCAATAAAGTCTACAAGAAAACATAACACCCAGGTACTTGTAATAGGATACAACGTTAACCCTTTCTCCATTGGAAAACCACTTCTCGTGTTTTGAAAGATATCCTCCAGCTTTAAATACAATAACGTTCGTCTTTTTTAGATTCACAGTCATTTTCCATTTACTACAATAACTACTCAAACAGTTAAGTAGACGGTGTAAACCAATAATTGTGTCTGAAAAGAGAACTACATCATCTGCGAATAGTAAACACAATATAATTTCAGTCAAGTCAGGCGAGAGTTGAATATCACGTTGTCCACTGTTTTGTATCTCATGTGTCAACTCGTTAATGAAAAAGGAAAACAAAAATGGACTGAGCAAACATCCTTGTCTGACACCTACAGGGCAACTAAAGTACTCTGAATATTGCATATTTGTACGTACACAAGATTTGACTTCTTTATAGACGGCATTCAACATTTTGAACATTTTCCCCTTAACACCAACCAGTAAGAGTATAAACCACAGTCTTTGACGTTCAACAGTATCAAAGGCTTTAGAAAAATCAACGAAGGCAAAATAAAACTTTCCACGTTTTCTTGATAAATTTTTCTCTGAATAACAGACAGTAAGATAAAGATGTTATCTATCGTAGAATAACCGTGTCGAAAACCTGCCTGAGTTTCATCGATCTTTCCCAATGCATCAGCCCAAAATGTGAGACGACTATAGTTCAAAATGGAAGTGAAAATTTTACTAAAAACACTTAAAGGGACATTTCCCTATCTTTTGACCCTTTTTTCACCAAGAGTGTTGCAAACGAACAGTTGCTGATGTCGTTCGACTTATTGAAAGATGTCTAAAAATGGTCGACCATAGACAACTTCCATCAAATTTTGCCTACACTGTGTGGTAAAACGTGGGGGCAGAGGTTTAAGGTGGGTGGGCTACTGTTAACCCCTAACCCGAGGTTTTTCTACACAGTATAGGCAAAATTGGATGGAAGTTGTCTATGGTCGACCATTTTTGAGACATCTTTCAATAAATCGAACAACATCAGCAACTGCTCCTTTGCAACAATATTGGTGAAAAAAGGGTCAAAAGATAGCGATAATGTCCCTTTAAAGGGATATAGTCATCGGAACTGCGCCTGTGCGAGTTTCTTGTTTACAAACAATGTATTTCATGCACGATATCAAGATGCACCTCATCATCATAGCTGCAACATTTAAATTATACGATGATAGATTATGACAGACATGTTTTAACTGTCATCAGTCACCATTGTGCCTTGGATACATTGTTGCCATGGGTCGTATGGGTCCCATACGACCTTTGAGCGCATTCCGACGACTATATCCCTTTAACAGGGATATACCTCTGTAGTTTTCGGGAGAGTCGGCTGAATCACTTTTATAGAGAGGGACAATAATTGCTTTCGACCAATCTTTTGGAAAAATACTTGCGTCAAAAAGTCTATTAAACAGAACATTCAAGTAAGCTATCAAAAAAGAACTTGTTGATTTAAAAAACTCTCCTAAGAGCAAATCTATTGATAACGGCGACAAAAGGATTTCCCGACATCGTCGCAAGATTCTATAAAAATGCGTCGATTTATCGTAGACTTTATTTTCTTACAAGTCATAAGACAGTGCACGATCGTCATGGGCAAGAAACTGTCGGCATGCCTAACTACCGTCGCAATCAGCTAGAACTTAGTTTGCTGTATGAACTTGGCCAAGATGCAGACAACATACACGATCGAAATGCTGTAGTCGTTGTTCAAGATGGTTTCAATTAAGTTGAAAGTTTGAAGCGAGATGCAGCACGGATACCGGTTAATTACGAATATCATCGATCATGACTTGTCAGTCAACGAAAAATACAACTTGAAGGCAAAGAAGAAAGCATTCATCCATTCTCCAAGAGTTGGTATGGCACAGAAATGTCACGTCGGTTTTTTGGCGAATGATGCGGCTGTACCTCTGATAAAGCAGTCAGTTTGAGGTACTGTTTTCACCGTACATATTCAGTAAAACAGACCAAATCATGCCGCTGACCAAACAATGAAACAGTCTCCAAAAAGAGAACTACTGATATCCAAACTTGTTTGTGTTTGTATGAGTGTAAATTGTGTTTGTTTGATCGTGATGAAATGAGCGAATCGTACTTTATCGACAAGTCCAAAACCCGACTATCCTAAAAGTTCATTTTATGGTAGCCAAATTGTATCGAAATGTTCGATTCGTACTTGGATCAGATGTTGAAAAATCCACTTATTTTGATGGTAGCAAAATGACAGTAACAAAAAGACGACGTTGTACTAGATCGAGACGCTAAAAATCCGACTCTTTTAATGTTCATTTAGGTAGCGAAATCCAAGTGTACTTTTATGATAGAACCGTTCCAGACTGACATGTTCCAAACCCCAACAATATTGTGCGTGTTTTGAAGTTTGCTACTTCACTTTGACACTTGTTTGTGTGACTTTGATAAGCAGCGTATGTGCCGCGGATATCCTGGTCTCATTACATGACAATGGCTCTATCGTTCAAGTCAGAACACGGGTGTACCCCCGGGGGTCTTATAAACGAACTAAGTATTAATTACTCTCATGTTTGATAGCAATTAAACGTATTCCTCCGTTTATAAGACCCCCAAGGATTATTTTAACAATTCGTAATTTACGAATTGACAAAACAATCCTGGGGGTCTTATAAACGGGGGAATACGGTTAATTGCTATCAAACATGAGAGTTGCCAAGAAGATGCTTTTGCCATAAACAGAAAATTTAACCCTAAGTAATTAGAAGTGCAAATTTCACCATGACTTCATCAAATCTGAATAATATTCTCATTTGGTTCCTACAAAGAAAAAAGTTTTCAGCCCAGTAATTTAAAGTAAGATTTTGAACTGAAAATGTAAAAATGGAAAAAGTTTGCTTCCAGAATTTACGTATAACACGATTGGAACTAATTTGGGATAATTGGATGGTGAAGTAATGCCGATTGAATCTACAAATGTTATCTCATCTGCTTTTCTTTTTACATTACACACTTGTTTTTATGAGTAATTTGTATTATTGCAATATTCAACTATCTGGCACCTAACACTTTTAGGAAATTTAGGAAATATGAAAATCCAATTATCCAAAATTAGTTCCAATCGTGTTGAATATAAGTTGTTCCTCGTTTGAAGAAACCATGGTACAAAGTTGAAAACTGTCTGATGAGTACTTTTACAGGAAAAGATATTTGTCGATCAATAATGGTATATTTGCCCTCTATTTTACAAATTTCCCTATCACTGAACGCGTAATTGTAAACTGCGGTTACCGCCGCCTATTGCACGGTTCATGACTAAATCACAGACGCAGGTTCTGTATCTGGCAAGCAAGACTAAATGACACTACTGTGACTGACGATCGACACAATAATCGTAAACATTTCCATACGGCAGCTAGTACTAACTTTATCGTCTACTCTCCCCAAATGTAGCGCTTACTGCTGGCGTCTCCTTTGCACGGGTTTCTTGTTGCGCAGATGTAGCTTCCACCAAATTCCAGGGCGGCCTGTGTAAAATACTTTTTGTCGATCAACTTGTAGCCCATCCATGTTAATCGGTAAACTTTTACCATGGCTTTGGCAACGTAACTCTCCACTGCAACAGGTGCAAAGCCTTCCTCGGTCGGCCCTGGGAGACACTTCTTCAAGGTACTTGGGGCAGTTGCCATTTCCAAGACAACCTTGTAGCGGAACTGCCAGATGGTCAACATCACGTTTCCATGGCAACCATTTATTGTCTTCACGACAAACGAATTGCTTGGCAAAAAGTTCAGCGTTAGGCCTGTGCGATAGTTTCTGTAACCAATGAGATGGCACGGCAGGTTCACGAAGAAGAAATCCACATTGCCGACTGAAGCGACAAATGCGCTGTCTGCAGTTTCGTTGAAGGCCTGCATCCAAACCCATCGTGGTGGAAAACCGTTGCCCCAGTTCTTCTCCTGGTGAGCAACTACGCTACCTCGGATTGTGTGGTTTGATGTGAGATTGGTCCATTCATAATCACCGTTCGACCCCAGACTGTAAACATACCAATGCAGTGGCAACGGCAACAAGTCATAGAACCAAGCAGGACCTGTCCGAGGATATTAATTGAAATTACTTCTGAAGCCCAATTGCAGTGACGGATCTCGGTAAGGCTATGAACTTAGGATGTCAGAGAACATATTTGCAAGTTGTTTATAGGAAGTTCGTCGATACCCAATCTGATTAAAATTCTGAGGGAAGGACCGCAGAAATATGAAGACCTTTAAGGTGGAGCTGCATGTTGCCAACACAGTTTTTTTCAAAACAATATTTCTCATGAAAGATGACAAGGAAACCCCTTCATACTATATATTTATAAAAAGCGGAGACTCTAAAAAGTTTATTATGGTAGCAGTAGTTTACGCGAGGGATGAAGTTGGTGTATATTTGGGTTAAAAAACCTCAATTTTGGTATTAATGATAAAAATTAATTTAAGTCACAAACTTGACACTATTTTCTGTAATGTAATATTTCATTTGAAAGAAGAGTATATGTAGAAAAAAATTATTTTGCATTATCTATCATCATTCAGAAATGGCGAGTTGAAATACTGACACTCAAAAACAGTGATTAAAATCATGATTAGCAAAATTAAAATGCCTCTTATTCAAAATGTAAGAATTTTATTGCCAAACAAAACAGTTGTTTTTTATAGAGCATTTAAAAAACATAATGTGAAAATTTCAGAATATTTGACCCAGCCAGTGTGGAGTTAAATTCTTTGGAAATTTTGAAATTGGGAGAAAAATGAAGCCAACAAATCGGGTGATTTGCAACATTTGCATAAATTAACACTTCTTTATCACGCAGCTTACGACTGCCTGACAAGCTAACAGGTGAACCGAACCAATATTTTGATCCTGGGTTAATAAAGTAATTAAAATTGAATGAATATTTGTAAAAATGTGATTTTTGAGCAAAATATGCTGTTCAAGAAATGAAATTCCTTCGTTTATATCAAAACCCCCTCCCCTAAACGAAAGTTCAAAAATGCGAAATGTTGAAGTCTGCCTGAGAGAAGAACAATGGGCCTCGTGAAGACACAATTATTCAGAGTTGTTTCGTCAACACAGTGAGAATGAAATTACAAGGTGTGGTTTAGAGCAGGCAGAAGCTTAAAGCACATTTATATAGAAATGGTACTTTTTATCTTTATAATTTGATTGATGAAAGGTTTAGGATACAATTAATGTTACTGTCGGTAGTTGTATTTGGGACACGAACGGGCTAGAAACAGTTACTGTAAAATTTCTCGGAAAGAGTGTGCATTTTTGTTATTTACACACAAAGAACTCGTGATCACAAAATAAAAGTGCGAAAGTGAAGTTCACTAAGTGAACGGAGGTCAACCCCCTTCCCCCGTCAACATACGAATTTCGCTTTTTAAACTTATGCGACAATCTGAAACAGTCCCTTAATACAATAGCGTAAAACACCGACCCACCTTCACATTCGGATTTTAATCAGATTCGTTGATACCGTCTCGAATCTTTTTCGACTGTGCGACTATACTTTTGTTTTATATGTGGATTTGGTGTCTTGGGGAGTTTCTTTCCATATTAGAAATGGCATTTCATTTTCCCAATGACAAAATTGTAATTTGTATGTGGTGGCATTTTCTCTTTCTTGGCGTTGAAAAGAAATAGTTGAAATTGTTGTTAAAGATCTATACGTGCGCATGACCGTATACAGTAACCAGATATGAACTGCAGGTGCTCACGTGTTTTACAACAGGTTCATTAATAGTAGTTCGATTCACAGAATGTTGGATATCCAGTAAACAGACTCTACTGTACTCAATAGAACAACTTGACCTACTAATGTGACCCCTGAATGGAAGAAATGACTAAAATTACAAACTTAGTTATCAAGCACTAAAATTGACTGCTGATGACTCGACATGTATTGACATTTATCAGACACTACTGGACGCATGAAATAATACAGTATGACATGAATTACTGCATACTTTTTGACTGTTAAGAAGTTGTGTAAAAAAGTTGTACCTTTGACCTGTCTCATATTAAAGTGACTGACAAAAAACCAGCAAGGACATGTTACGCCACATTTGCACACCTCAAGCTAATCACTAACCAAAACAAAAGAACAAAGACAGACATTCTGACAGAAGTTCAATTGAGCACACGATGCGGAGTTGAAGACAGAATTCTGATAAGACTAGACGTGTATACGGTCCACCGCCAGAGTAAGCATCTCTGACGAGGATTTATTGTATTACGTTTTTCAATATTCCTGTCAATAAACCAAATTCATACCAATATAGTAGACACTCGTGTGAGGCGGTAATAAGAACAATCGGATATCTGTTATAACATTAAATGTAGCAGGTTTCATCAACTTTTGCACAGTTAAATCACTAATTACAAAACTTTATTGAATATGTAAATGAGCTAATTATTAACTTGCCACGCCCAATGCTTCTCAGTACAATTAAATATTTATCAGATCAATATCTGTAGCAAGTTTCATCAAATGTAATTCTGCAATTTTTGAGTAATATCACTAATTATAAAGTTCATTAAATATGCAAATGAGCCCTTAATTAACTCCACATATCTAAATGCTTTATACCACAATTAGATATCTGTCGGATCAGTACCTGTAGCAGAATTCATCACATTTGGTGCAGTTATTTCGGAGATATATGACTAATTACATAACTTAATAAAATATGCAAATAGCTATTTGTTAACTTGACACTGCCAAATGCTTGTCAGTACAATTAGATATTTATCAGATCAATATCTGTACCAGATTACATGACTTTGGCGCCGTAATTTCAGAGTTATATACCTAATTACAAAGTTCATTTAATATGCAAGTGAACCCTTAATTAACTTGACACTACTAAGTGCTTTACACCACAGTTAGATGTCAGTCAGATCAATATCTGCAGCAGAATTCATCAAATTTGGTGCAGTAATATCGGAGTTATATGACTAATTTTAAAACATCATAAATTATGCGAATGAGCTATTTATTAACTTGAAACTGCCCAATGCTTCTTAATATAATTAGATATATATCAGATCAATATTTGTTGAACGTATCATTAAGTTTGGTGCAGGAATTTCAGAGTTATGTCACTAATAAGAAAAGTTCATTAAATATGCAAATGAGCAGATAATTGACATGACACTCACAGTATCACCATAATGTTTTGAGATCGTCATCTGTGAAAAGTTTCATGAAATTTGGTGCAGTATTTCTTGATATATGTATACACTGTCATTGCCGTCTCCATAGGGAAACCATTGTATGGGAAAAAATGATATTGCATAACTTCATTATATGCAAGCCACACCAACCAAAATCTAATCAGTTCTTGCAAGAAGCATATGGTACCTGTGTATTAAATCTGACTTGAATCTGTTCAGGCGTTTTTGAGTTATGGTGTAAACAGACAGACAGACAGACACACGCACACACTAACACACGGACAGACACAGACATCGCTATGACATTAGCCCACGTGTGAACACGTGAGCTAAAAGGAGACTGGTCGCGTTTGGCATGTTTCGATGATGTGTGCAACTTCGCTCAAACTATATTCCATAACTTTTATATACTTCACAGAAGTACTCAATCAAATTTTGTTCTGATATGTTTGCTGTTCAAAAACCTGCCAGTCGTTTCAACTTCCAACCACCTGATAGTATTCAGTAAAATGTTTGGGGAAACTTTGCTCTTCTGAATTTTCGGGTGGAGGCGGGAAAGGGAACGAGGTATAATGCTTGTAATTCCCTCAAGCCACTCACCCCTTACATGTAATAACTTGGTGCGATATATGCAACCTTGCTGTGGTTCCGTAGTCCTGCCACTCCCCTTGCTAGTTGCAAAGGGAGAGGTAGGGCTACGGATCCGCAGCAATATGAAACCATGCGTATGACTGTCTGCACCAGACAAAGGAGACCGGATGGCAAGAACAAATGAAAAGTCAACGGATGACATAAACTGCTGTACTAATGTTTCCAGAGCTGTATTAATGTTCCTGCTTACCTTGCCCCTCTTGGTCCCACGGCAAAGGCGGACCGAGATTTCCCCGAAACCTGATGTCCGAGATAGTGAAGTCAAAGATGGTGTCATTGGGAGTGACCTGGAAATAGCCATGTTGCTTAGACGTCCAAGTAAAGTTTGGTGGACTCTTCATGTCCGGATTTACCTCTATTGGTTTTCCGCCTTTGCCTGAGATGACGATGTCTGAAGAGTCGGGAAACGCATTGAAAGCCCGCATGCTTTCCCGACCTCCGTTAGATCGGAGAATACCTATGTAAATTGACGGATATTTCAATGGTGTACCAGATTGTTGTGATACGGAGCCGAACAACACCCCAAACGACTGTTTTAAGTGTCTATCGATAAGCCGGCAGTACCAACCTTCCATGAATGGTCCGTGAGTTGGAAAAACGTGGGGATCGTAAAGACTTCCATAGGCGATGGACTGATTGAATGCAATCAGTAGGAATATGTTGGCGACGATTGAGACCGGTACCCTTCTCGGCATCGTGAGAAAAATGAGTGTTTCACAAAGATAGACATGTATTGACATAGACTGAAGTCGTCAATGTCGCGTATATCAGTCCGGGTTATGTCCATGTAGGGGATACTATGATAAACCAATCAACGAACCTATCATCTAAACGTCATGAATAATAAGCGTGCAAACCCAGGCTCGTAGATTGCACCGAGTTCGGAATTTTCCCGCTTGCTTTCACCCTTTATTTTCTGCAGAACACCAGTTCGCCAGACAAAGAGACCGGCCGTTTTCAATGCAACGATATAGGACAGGCCACCGTCCCTCCACCCAGGTCAATAGCTTTGCTTTGCTCAACGCATGCGCACACATTTTTATATAGCTTAACAAATCCAGGAATAAATCATGCACATTTCTCTACACACTGAGGCAGGCATCGACACACATATCCATCCACTTTATCTGATAATAAATTCTTCTATCAGACGTTTGGAATGTCCATTTTTGCTGCGATGACAATCATTTTCACAAGATTTCAGTATCAAAGTTGATCTATTATTCATCCATTTTCAGGTAATGGCTCCGGTCAGTATGTCAAGTATAATGCAAGCAGAAATGAGTCGATACCATGTAAGTACAGTCAGTGTGTTGTGACGCATTGCTGACAGAACATATCCCAACATGCACTATTGTAAAACTAAAACAGCTGTTTGTGCCAATGATTCATTGGTTGTACTTTCACTGATATTATTGCAGTGTGACCTTCTTGGATGTATTTTATTCTCTCAGAAAAAAGATTAAAAATATGCACCTCAGTTTGTTTGTTGTTATGTTGAGACGAAATGTTGATTACGACAGATGACATACTATACAAAAGGAGGGGGTGTTACAACTTTTCCATCCATTGTTTATTTCTTGTTTTTTTAAAAAATGGAAACAAAATATTCATGTCACAAAAGACATGCTGATTTGTTGGTTCACAGAGTGCATGCTATACATGGTCATGGACTAAAATATGACAGCTTGACAAAAACACAGATAATTCATAGAAATGGAAGTAAGTAATTTCATTTTGTGACATGTCAATTTCTAGAAGCAGGAGAAGCATTCCATACAAATTTGCTCTCTACATAACGTGAGAATGTGTTACAGTCACACCTGTATATAGTGGCTAGTCAAGGGACTGTGCTAAAGTGGCCTTCATAGACAGGTGGCCTTAAAGTTTATAGACAGGTTAGATAATTTATTTGTAATCAGTAAATGTACAAATGTATTTGGCTTGTCGACTTGTTGTCAAGATGTTTGGCATGGGACGGATTTACAAACTAAAATGCTCTAACAGGCATTTCAGGCAGACACACTTCAAATGTACCTAGCTTCAGATGCTAAAATATAGTTCACCAATATAGTTGCAATACATAGTTGTGAATGTTGGCCATGTGAAGCCATTTTGGATATCTTTAGATTTTCCCTTAGATTACGTATCTGTACCAACTATCAATCTGATGTACATCATGCATGTGTAGTTTCTATTGGTAAATATACAAAAGGTAGATTTGAAGGCTTCTATAGAACTTTATCTGCCCTCATCATCACAACTGTAAAATGTTGTCAACTTTCTATGTTTACAACAGCTTGTAATATTTCCCAATAGTGACAAAGCATCTCAGTCTCAGGATTTTGAAGATCACAAATATATTTCACAAACATTGCATTATTAGACGTAGTGAAGTATTCACTGACTGAAAATAATTTGTTGAATAATTCATTTCAGTTATTTTGTAAGTGTCATACCAATTGAATCTTATTATATACCCCAAAATGCCTATGGTTTGATTTTCAGATTCTGCATGGCGAGGCTGAACACCAATACTGTGCATATAACCCTGTAGTCCGTGGGCTAGAGGGGGTCTACGTGCAACCCCCCCCCCCAACACAGGATAACAAACCTGTATTTTTCAGAAGCCTTGGGATCCCTAGAATACGAAATGGAATTTTCGAAATGGAATTTTAACAGAAAAAATACAGGGACGCAATATATCTCCTTGCTCGTTGCTTTAAATGAGACATGTCAAAGGTACAATTATTTTACACAATTCAGAACAGTCAAAAGTATGCAGTAATTCATGTCATACTGTATTATTTCATGCGTCTAGTAGTGTCTGATAAATGTCAATACATGTCGAGTCATCAGAAGTAAATTTCAATGGTTGATAACTAAGTTTGTAGTTTTGTCAAACTCAAAATCTGTACAAGTCATTCCTTCCATTCAGAGGTCACATTAGCAGGTCAAGTTGTTGTGTTGAGTAAACGCTAAAATTTTATAGTCTGTTTACTAGATATCCAACATTCTGCGAAGCGTACTACTATTTATGAATCTGTTGTAAAACACGTGAGCATATTCAGTTCATATCTGGTTCAATATTATGATCACTGGAGTTTGAATTCATACGGAAGGAGTAAGTAACTCTTGAAACGGTCTATGATAATGATAATAAGTGGTATTGTTAAGTTGACATGTGGAAGAAGAGCTTGTGAAACCTGCTCTTGAAATGATTGTAGGCTACAACGAGGAGACTTATAGAGTACAACGAGTTGTATATGTTGATGCTGCACTGTTAATAAGTTTGCATATATGAATGCAAGCTCTACAGTTGTATAGTAATGAACATGAAGTACCTGGTATGTTTGCCTTGTGTACAGGACAAGTCCATGGTAGGGTATAGTGATATTGGATTCAATGACTTGGTCATTTCTGGATAAGCTGTAGTTGGGGAGAGTATAAGTTCCAACGTTGTCATTGGCTGTTAATCTTGATTCAGCGGTACCAATGATATCAGCTGCAAGAATGTTATGTTCACTTTGTAAATCAGCAAAATGTTTATGTAATGATCTAGTATTTAAAAATACTACTCTGCAGTAATCCTCAGGTAGATCATACAATCCTGTGAAGCACAGTTGAAGTTGCACATGTTGACGTAGCCTGGCCATTTCATTCCTAACTACCTCAGATATTGATATTTTAGTTTTATTGAGGTCAAGAATATGAAGGCCACTTAATTGACATACTCTGCGTATAGCAACATAATGTATATGGTCAGTTATTCTTCCAGCCATGTTTGCAGCAGATGGTCTCAGTGGGAATTGAATTCTCATCACTGAAACATGTTTCTGGTATCTAATAACAGGAAACTAACGTTTTATATCAAATACCGGCGTCCAGTCTTTGTTCATATTATCTAGACTTAAGTGTCTGTATTTTTGTCTCCTTAAAAGACCAATGTGTTTGTCATCGAACTCAACCCATATGATACTTGGCCTGTTGTTGGATGTATTTGTCATTCTGTGGTCTATTTTGTGCACTTTACAACTAGCGCCATTGGTCATGCCATCTTTCAACATCAATATTAGCAGTGATATCATATCTGAGTCCGATAGCTATAGGTGCTTCTGATAACAAACCGCATGTTTTGGATTAATCTTTGGGGATCGTTTTCAGGATTTGTGCTTTTATTTTCTGTGACACGTCACTTACAACTGTATCCATTGCAGGGATCTTAAGTTTGCATGTAGTAGCAAAGATCTCAGTGTTATGTTCTAGTACCTTATCATTGATAGTGTACAAATGGAGGGCTGATTTATTGTATGTTCGATTACTTGGATGAACAGAATGTTGCCCAAACTCAGCTATATTTTGATCTGTGTGGTTTCCTTCTCTGAGTCGATTTAGAAGTTGTGCACATTGTAAATCATCCTTTTGTCTCATGATTTCAGTTAGTTCATGCATAGTAAAATACTCCTGCCATTAGTTTGTTGCTAGTGGTCCATAGTCTCATGTTAAGTCACTGAATATCCAGCCATCCATGACAGGCTTTAGTTGATACAAGTCACAAACAGTTATCAATGAAACACCACCGAATAATAGATTATTGCCTTTAATTTGTTGAACGCGCAAATTAATGAAATTGAAGAGCTGATGTTCAACCATGCTAATTTCATCTATGATAACAACTGATAGGTTTCGATATTTAGCTCTTAGTGTGTTCAGTTGGTCGCTGTCTAGTGGTTTGTATTTGTAACCTTGATTCGCTGGTACTTTGAATGCTAAATGTATTGTACTTCCATTGATAATATAGGCTGCTTTTCCTGTAGGTGCACACAACAACAATCTACAGTAATTAGGATTCTCTGCAGCAGTTGAACACAGATATCGATGTAAAGCTTAATAAATTGCTTTTATTACAACAGATTTTCCTGTACCAGCACCCCTGTGATAAATATACGTAAAGGATCTTTGTTCGTCTTGACTGATTTTAGAACATGAAGGAATATTTCTTTCTTCTTTAAACTTAAAGATCTCACCATTGCATAATATTGGTCATCAGGGATATGCCCAAGTACAGTATTTTTGTCACCATTGATTGTTTAGGTAGTCCTTACACCAACATCAATACCTATATCATATACGGCATGTTCAGGTTTGTCATGATCAAAGTATATGTAGTGTTCACTTGGCATGGAACCTGTTTGTAAGTCATCATTTTCTCTCTGCTGTTCATTTGGTGCAATCTGGTTAAATGCATCAGTATCATCGACATCACACTATTCAGCAGCTTGCTTAACTTGTTCCAACTCTTCTGTATAGTGTTCATAATCTACTGCATTATTTGCAATAATATGCTTACTAAGTTCATAGGCATCTTGAAATGTGTCACATTCAAACAGTAAATCTACAGTGTCATTTCTCCATGGCACGTAAAGTAATAATTTCTCTCGACAGTAATTTTCATTGTCAACTCTGTTATTGTAGTTGACACAGCGTATTACACGAGGAGTTTCAGTTCTTGTATGGTAATTCCATTCTGAGATTGATATTTATCTTGGATTTATCCGGTGTGATTTTTGTTGCTATTTCAGAGTCTGATTCACTGCGAATATCTGGATTGTCATCATTGACATCTGGTGAGTGACTTGTGCTATTTTTTGGATATTTTACTTTCAGTTTGGATGCATAATCTGCAAGGCACAAATTTTCCAATGCTTTTTGTCTTCTAGCATAACGTTTGATGAGATTATCACTTTCTATGTCAGTGGAATCAGCAGGTGTGTTTTCAATAGCAGCTTTACTTTTCAGTAGAAATGTTCTTTCATGTGGAGGTAATGTGTCAATGAATACAACCTGTCTAGTGGCTTTAGTTAGTGGCATTTGTAGTATAATGTACGGAGCCTCCTGTGCACTGATTGCAACATATTGTCAATGTGTCTGTCTGACTTGTGCCTTGCGTTCCATATTACCTTGTCTGGCTTCTTTGCATGCTTGGTCAAGTAATGCACTCATACTTCTTTGTGACTTACTTATGTATGATACGATGTACATGTCACATGCATATGGATCTAACACAAACTGAAGATCATGATTGGCACCCCATGCTGGTAATAATGGTTTCATGTACGCATTGACACGCAAGTCACAAGGGTCTCGTTTCAGGAATATTGTGACTCTTTGTAGAGAACTGCGAATAGCTAGAATGTATTCTTCATAACTAATATATAATTCACTTGACAAAAAGTTGGCAAATGTTACAGATTTTCCTTCTTTCATATCATCCAGTTTTTCTTTGATGTTATCATACATTTCCTTGTATTTCTTTTTGTCAAGTGTATCATTATTATCTAATGGTGTGAGAATCATTGTCTCTGACATTGGAGGCATTGGATAGCCAAAACGACATATGGGTTTACCTTTTGCTCTGCATGATTTTGAGTGTTTATGAGTTTGCAGGTTAAGTTGTTCACGTACTTCAGCTGGTACATTGGAAGAAGATGACACATATTTGTCAATGAAAATGATCACTTCTGCAGGTGTGTTTTGCGGATAGTTTGGTGCATTGTCAATCCACATTAACATATGAATGTGTGGAGAACCTCTTTGTTGGAGTTCAACTCTGTAGAAGTAATCAGTGAGTTTGCCTATTGGTTCATGTGGACTTTTGAGTATAGTGTTTATGAATACATTTATTCTGTGGTCAAATAATCGAGCACAAAAGTCAGGGTCTGATTGCAGTAACCTTGTCTTTGTAGCCCAATCCATTGCTTTCAGTTCATCATCAGTATAGTGTTTGCCATCAACAAGAAGGCCCAGTATGCGGTCAAGGTCAATCCTGGTTTCAGCACTTGAGAGGGAACAGAATCGTGTCGGTAAACCAAGTTGTCTGATCATAGCAAAGACATCCTTCTTCCTTTTTTCCAAGTAAGATGGTGAATTACGCAAATCTCTGAATATATAAAAACCGTCATCAAGTCTGAGTAGTTCTGTTACTTTATCAGGGTTTAATAGGTCAGCAACTTTGTAATTTTACCCTCAGTTTTACAACACCATAATGCAAGGTGTCCTTTATCATGGATTTGTTTCAGCTGCAAGTTCTTCAGTTTAAAAAATATATTGATATACAATTAGCAACGCGTCTGTCCACATTACGAACTTCTCATTTACATATGTCACTGTAATATACAGGAGAGTTATTTTCTGTATCAATGAGTCGACGTTGCCCACAGAATATGATAGGAAAAGCTAAGTATTCTGCATCTTTATCAGCAAAAAAAGCTCAAAGGTCTTTATCCTTTGCCAGGTGCAAATGTGAACATTTGATTAGAGATATTAGTATCATCAAGTAAAGTATCCATATTATCAACAGCACCCTCTTTAGGACCAACCTCACTTAATGTATCACTATGAGTAGAATCAGTGTCAGAATCAGACTCAACTGACGGTTGGGATGCAATGTCTGTATTCTCAATGAAGGCTGCCATGTCAGTATCTGTATTATCATTGATTTTCTGGAACCGACGTTTGGTACAGATTACTATTTTCCATAAGCCACACTAATGCCTGCATCACTTTGTTGGGTCTGATATTTTCAGTAAATTCGCATCGTGTATATGATAACTTTCGTTTTGGCTTGACTGGTATAGTTGCAGATTCATTAAGCATTCTTGGTAGCATATTGATGGTAGGGTTTATATCTGTTGGGATATTCACCACAGGACCAGATAATGATCTTTGACCTCCACGGGGCAAGTTGCAAAAATGCATAAAAGGAATTATCAAAGCTATTAACCGTTCCTCTAATTGGTGTAAATGTAATTCTGATGGTATATTGGGAAAATTCATTCCTTTGGCTATAGACAGTTTTGGGACTTTGCCTGCAGATATAGATCTTTAGCATGTAGTACAAACCCATTATGTATTGTTGACAGAGATATAGCCAGTCAGGTAATGGGATGCATTGGCAGAATGTGTGGCTAATTTGGCAGCTTGAATTACAGACTTTCTGAACCATGTTCGTTGACATGATGAACAAACATAAATGGGTCCTTGAGATGTATGTTTCTGGAAACTATCAATGTAGTCTTGCAATAATTCACCATGACGATGTTCCAATTTCTTTCCATGCAAGTGTTGATTAAAATGATCAATGTGTCTTATTTGTTGCCCTGTGCTATTGTCTGGCCAGCTTGTATTCAGTTCAGTCACAGAGAAACATAGATAGAGTCGCAACGGGTATTGTTTAAGGCGTGAAGCGGTTACGTAACCCATCCATGTTCGCCTCGCCTCAGGTTGCTCTCGCCTCTCTTTTCCGAAGAGTGCTGACCATGCATCCTTCGGTAATTTTCGGATTTTCGCCAATTGTGAAGCGAAAGTATGTTCGGCAAAGTTTGTGTTGTTGTTGTCGTGTACTCTTGAGCAGAATTGACGTGCTGGCGAAAACGGGAGTGTTTTGAGCTTCAGGAAAGTGAGTTTTACCGTTTTAAAAATTCCTCTCATATTTTTATGAATATATAATGAGTGTATTTGAACCAAATTTGAAAGTCTTTTATCAATACTATCTGGTTTTACTCAATGGTTTACGGTCAGTCATACCGTCTTTTACACGTACGTGCGTCAAGGAAGGACATGTTTATGAAACTGCTGGCGTGTTATGTTTTTATTTGCGTGAAGCAGTGTTTCTGCCCTGAGAGCTCACAAAGTAATTATGGTTGCTACGCGACTGGCAGTACGATGCCGTCTCGTCGTATTTTTCGCATAATCTCGTGTAATTATCAACCACAAACAAAGCCTCCAAAAAGTTTAACACCTTTGAAGCTCATTTTAATATGAAAAGCCGATAGTCTACCGGGACGACCATGCAACAAAAGGCATGCAAGCGTTGCGACTCTGTCTATGTTTCTCTGTGGTTCAGTAATTTCTGAACAGCCCGCTGCTTCACTACTGCTTTCAGTTACATATCTTTCTTTGTTTCTTAAGCGCTTAATGTCTTGTGCTTTTTGTTTCAAATGTTTCTTTTTCTGTTTGAAAACAATACTCTGCCTTTGGGAGCTTTTATAACTTTGTTGCATGCTGCCGTCTCTCAGCGTTTTTATATTCAGTACATTTGCGAAGAGATCTCATGGAGATTTTGGTCTTCAATCTCTCTTTTAGTCTAAATGTGGAATTCTTTCGCAAATTTAGAATCCTTATTTAATGCCTCCCCTTTTCTTGCTGTCTGAAGTTTGGATTTTGAAGCAAGTATTTCATCTGTGGGCGCAATTTCAGTTTCTCTTTCTCTTTGAACACTGGATTTTGTCGGAGTTCAGTTATGTGTGACCGTAGTTTCAGTTTCTCTCTCTCTTTGAATTTTGGATTTTGCCGAAGTTCAGTTATATGTGACCGTAGTTTCAGTTTCTGTTTCTCTCTCTGGATTTTTTTGCAGTGCGTTCTTTTGTACTTGTTGTTGACAACGTTCTTTGTGTTTGAATTGGGGATTTAGTCTCTGTTGTTGCATATGCAATTTCAACTGAACTTTTTCAGTCTTTCTAAAATTTTAATTTTGCCTCTTCAGAGCTTTCCTTAATTTATCTTTTTCACGTTCACCAGCCTAAAATGAGTGGTTTTGTCTTCTTTTCTGTTTATATTCTCTTTCATACAGTTTACTTGAAACCTTCAAATTTATATGTACAGATGACACAGTACTGTTCACGTTACCTTCATAGCTGTCTAACCACTGAGCATTCTTTTTAGAAAATAGTTGTGTCTGAAAAATTAAAATAATTAACCATAAGTTCCTCATGTCCTCATTGTCATGTTGCTGTTGAGCCTGATCTGCTGAATTATTAGCATGAATGATCACTTCTTGAAGCTCATATGCTGTCATTTTATTCAAATTCAAGTTATCAAACAAAGAATACAAATAATTAATCAGAGCATATTGTGTGTCAAAGAATATTACAATACTTGAGCCATCAATGTGTTGCAAGCCATGTGAGTTACGACTATGTGAATCAAATATACAATATTTGCCACTGTAGTGTTTGTAAAGAGCCATAAAGTACCCAGCTGTCATCAACAACAAAGTGTTACTAGAATTGAAAGCTTTGGTAATGGCGTCCTTGAAATGTAAACAGTCTGGTACATATATACCCAAAATACTGCTTGCGTTTCTCTATATTGTACTGCAAAGACTTCTTGTGTACAATATTTGGTAATTCATTAAACATTAAAATGTCTGAATGAAATTCATTGCTGGCCTGCAGGTAACTGACTGTTTCTCTGTATAAACAGTCACCATTATGTAAAATGCAATTCAAGTCCTCAGATGTTAATGAATGCTTGTCTTGAGATACACATAAATATACTTGGGCATTACAAGTGCATCGTTTACCTCTTGAAGATTCATGAAAAACAGGATTTCCTTGATGAACACTAGCTTGGATAACATGGCCTATAGTGTAACTTTCCCACTGAAGCTTCTGACTGTTGCTTTTCTGAGTCATAATCTGAATAGTTTTACTTTGCAGTAAAAAGGATCTGTAGGCAGTATGCTACTGCTTGACTGTATTTGTGAACTGCTTTGCGGTACATGGCATTCTTTGCTGTAAAGATTGCTTATGGATGGTTCACTTATGAATAGGTTGCTTGAGTATAAGTTGCTTATGGTACTTTCACATACGATACTATCATATGGTAGCAAACTCTTATTGTATCGATCACTGTCGACAGATATATCATATGATACTGGGTGTTTTGCCTTACTGGAACCACCCAAACCAGAATTGTCAGCTGACGTACGCTGATTATCAGCATGGCTCCTGCCAGCACCAGGCTATGGAAGAAACAAAAAAATGAATTTAGTTTAACAAGCATATCATTCAAGTGCCATATTCATGCTATTTTCATATCACCTTCATATACTTAATTTTCATGTGATTTATAAAGAGCACATTTTTATCAATAAAATATATGTATATTAGTAGCAAGATAAAAAAACTTCGAAAAACAAGTATTTGAAACATTTGCATGTGTAAGGGGGCGGCTTACCAATGTTTTTTAATAATAATTGAAATGTTACCTAGTTTCTTGATAATGTAACTCATCTTCAAATAACATTCATTGGCAAAAAATGAATTTAGTTTAACAAGCATATCATTCAAGTATCATATCCATGCTATTTTCATATCACCTTGATATAGGCCTACTTGATTTTTGCTTATTTCACATTTCACATTATTTTTGATATCTTATCACCTGCAGGGTGCAGGGCTTGGGCCCGGCATTTTGCAGGGCTTGGGCCCGTTGTCTACTGCTGCACAGAAGAGTTTACGTCTGTGCAGCAGTGGAGAGTAATATCACGTATACCGTTATTCTTTATTAAATAATCAAGTCATGTAGACATTCTACATATTGATGATTATGCAGTACGTGCCGGGCCCGAGCCAGGCAGCCATAGCCACTCGGTATAATGACAGTCAACAGGCCTATAGGCCTTCACGAATTTCACGTACGGTGATTCCTTTATTGAATAATCAAGTCGGATATAGACATTCTACATATTAAATGCGATTATTATCCCAGCAATGTGCCAAGCGCCTGTGGATAATTGTGCTGAAATTGTTAACTTATTGCATAAGGTGTCTACTGAGGCTGAACAGTCATATAATTGAATTATGGTGGTAAGCTTAAACACAAATGTACCAGGATGTTGAGACACACAGAATAATTAAATGTAAAAGCACTAACACCAGACTAGACTTACAACCGATGATCGCAGCCCTTTAAGCCTACTCTATTGCTCACCAGTGAGCAGAATTAAATACACACTTACTTGTTGTTTCACAACTGATTTTCACCAATATTTCTTCTTTGGCATGCTGTATATTTAACCGATGTATTAAGAACAAAATATAATTTACAAAACTATTTACAGACTAGTAGAGATAAAGTATACTTTTTGTAAAAACATATAAATTATGCTTACTCCAAGTCAAAAGAAATATTTAAATTGATACTCAAACATCCTAAAATTCAATTTTTTTTGAATAAAAGAGGTGTGCATAAATAACAATTCAAAACACTCTGAAAGAAAATATTGTGGAACACATTGCATCATAATTGTTGCTGTGTAGTCAACCAGACCTTGCACCCACCCCAAGTCCTCACTAACATGATACAATAAAACATCAAAGAGAAGAAACAATAAAACAATCTTTTTGTTTGTAGATACCCTTTTAATTCAAATCACCTCTCCAAAGAAGATAAGATTTAAATAAAAAGTCACATTAAATAAATTAAAAGGGTTCGAAATTCCCCGATAGCTCTGTGTCAACAGATAGGTATACCAGAGTTTGTCCTTGGGCAACTAAATTACACACGTTGTACTACCTGAAGTTGTATCCCACATGGGCAACTATTTTTTCAGACAATGAAATGTCAAATTTGATATTTTGTTTTCATTGCTACCTACTACACACTGAGGGAATAATTCTGTGTCTTTGTTAGAACAAGAACAACTTATCACAAATATGATAATGAAATAAAGCAAGCAAACTTATTTATAACCATGAGCTAACTTGAAGTTGCATTGAAAACGAAACACTTCACGTGTACCTGCTACAATGGCCACGCAACTAACGCTGTACTTTCCGACATTAACTGACATAACCCACTCACACACAAATTATGAACCTTTAATTGTACCATAGAGAAATGTCGCAACGGGTATTGTTTAAGGCGTGAAGCGGTTATGTAACCCATCCATGTTCGCCTCACCTCAGGTTGCTCTCGCCTCTCTTTTCCGAAGAGTGCCGACCATGAATCCTTCGGTAATTTTCGGATTTTCGCCAATTGTTAAGCGAAAGTATGTTCGGCAAAGTTTGTGTTGTTGTTGTCGTGTGGTGCTGAGCAGAATTGACGTGCTGGCGAAAACGGGAGTGTTTTGAGCTTCAGGAAAATGAGTTTTACCGTTTTAAAAATTCCTCTCATATTTTTATGAATATATAATGACTTTTATCGATACTGTCTGGTTTTACTCAATGGTTTACGGTCAGTCATACCGTCTTTTACACGTGCGTCAAGGAAGGACATGTTTATGAAACTGCTGGCGTGTTATGTTTTGATTGGCATGAAGCAGTGTTTCTGGCCTGAGGGCTCACAAAGTAACTATGGTTGCTACGCGACTGGCAGTAAGATGCCATCTCGTCGTATTTTTCGCATAATCTCGTGTAATTATCAACCACAAACAAAGCCTCCAAAAAATGTAACACCTTTGAAGCTCATTTTAATATGAAAAGCCGATAGTCTACCGAGACGACCATGGAACAAAAGGCATGCAAGCGTTGTGTCTCTGTCTATGTTACTCTGTGATTGTACGAACTGATGCCACAAACTAATGCCACAGTACACCTACGTTCGAATTAACTGATACCCGATCGACTTCACACGACCGACACGAGTCGATATTAAACGAAAACGCATTTACCGTTTTACGTTCGTCCTTTTGAATCATTGTACACTACATGTAAGCGCGCCCCAGTCAGATTCATCTTCGCTTGCCAAGCAGGCCTGCTGTTCGGGGAGCTGGATGCTTCCCGAAATCAGGCCTTGGCCGATCGAGCCCACAGATCATGGTTTTAAAAGCGCCACCACACGACTGTACAAGACCTGTAACTAGCCAATCAGCGATCGCTGTCGATGTTTACATTTCATTTCTAATTCTTCCAGTACGCATTCAAAGCGAGAGTGTAAACTTGAAACACTGTCTTGCAGCTTAGCTAAAGTATTTACTTTGGCGAAACATGGTTTACAAATGTACCTTTATCCAACAGGATCGTCAAGTCCTCCGCAAATTTTGTTTAGAATGCCAAGTTAGTGACTGGGAAACGTTGGTGTGCAGATTGTTCGTTGATCTGTGTCACAGTTGCACACTCTGCACTTTGCCGGCGGCATCTCGGATTTCTCTGTTTATGTAACGCGTGCTGTGATTGGTCCGCCTGATTTTCAAGTTCTATCAGATTTCCTTCGCACAGTATATCAGCGTGATCAGGCACGGCGTAGTTGGTGGAAGACTCCTGTCTGGCTAACGAGCCGTGCGAGCGGACGATGAGTCAGATATAGCTGTGATATCGCAGGGGGCATCATTTTACAGGTGGTATAGCCACAAACTGATGACGTCAAAGATGTGCGTACTTATGGAAATGAGGTCAAAGGTTACGTTCTAAAAGGGGCGATAAATTATTTTGGGGTAAGAGTTAGGACTGGGGGCTTGGAAACTTAGGGGGAAATGATTGAAAAGAAGGGTCCCAATTTTTTACTATTTTCACTCCTTTCCCTCATTTTGCAGTATCCTATCCACTCTATATCCTATCCATGTCTTCTTCAGCCAGCCTGATACCTATGTGGAAGCAACGGTTGATTAATGACAAGGGAGAGAAGTGTTATTATTAAGTTACGTTTTTTTTACACATTAACTATTACCACTACCGGGGGTCGAACCCAGCACCTGCAGCATGTGAAGCACTACCAATAACCTGTACTCCACGAGAACAAGTTGCAAGAGAGGGATGCAATGTTTCATATAAACGTTAGGATGATAATGCTAAGCAGGAACTGATGAATTTATAATGTTCACTTGTAATGATTTGAAAGTCTTTTACGCATTTTCCTTCTTTTATTGAATTTATGCCTCTGCATTGATTCTTTATTGCCTGTCTTTATTTTTTTCTCTGCGTTGTCGTGTTTGTTGTGCAGATTTGTTATTTTTTGAATATTTTTCATATTATTTGTTGTATTTGCACAGTTAAAGTATTAAATTGTCACTTGTTTAGGATGTTTTATATGTTGAAAACTTTGTGTTTGACATTTATTATTGAATTTGTCATTTGCTGCCTTTTTTACAATACGAAAGGTGTGTGTTCCGTTTTTGACAGGATACACTTTTTTATAAAAGTGGTTCGTCACTCAACATGTATGCAATGCGATATTTCATTGCTATTGGAGATGAAAACGTGAACAACAATTCGTTGGATATGCCGCGAAAATTACATTATAAAAATTCCGCCGATCGACGAAGTGAATTAAGTACATAAGCAAACAAAATTCGGGTGCATATATTGTCACTAGCACGAACTTGGTCTAGTTTGTGCATTCCCAGTGTCACACATCAGCGGCAGCAGTGGCCTCCTGAGTTGTCAATGTAGGCGTGATATTAGTTTTTAGACCGTCTCAAAACATTTGGCATAACATGGTGTTATGTGCAGAGTTGCAATTAATCGATGAAGGGGACTGTAAACTTAAAGGACAGAGAATTGAAATATGTTGAACAAGCACGCCTTAGCTTTATCGCCGAAACGCCTCCGCCACATGAACTCATAAAGATAAGTTGGAAATAAGTCTGAAGGTGTGAAGCTATTCCAATTTCGCATGGCATGCATCCACATGCCTTCAAAGGTGTTGGTGTGGGCCAAAGTTTGAGGATCCACAAAATGAAGACAATGATTAGCGGTGAAATGAGAGAACTGAGGAGACTTGGACAACGAAGAGTAAGCCCCCTACCATTCATCGGAATAATATTGGAACCTGTAGGAACAAATCGATAAAGCATTGGCATTACGTACGCCGGTCAACAGAAATTAAAAAGGAAGCACAAATAATCGCGACCAATGACTCCGATCAAAGGGTCCTCAGGCTCCGATGATGATGATGTTGTTGTTTTTATTATTGTTGTTGTTGTTGTTGATAGTATTTGCAGAAAAGAACAAAGTATGCGCTGCGAAA
>LD357110.1:32213-45675 GCA_001465055.1 Ptychodera flava
TGGCGATTGAAAAAAAGTGTGTGGCAATGAAGTGACAACCCTTGGGTAATGTTAGGCTGTATTGAATTTGCAACGCACATGTACAGTTAGGCAACAACGCACATGTATAGTTAGGCTGTATTGAATTTGCAACGCATAGTATAGTTAGGCTGCAACGCACATGTATAGTTAGGCTGTATTGAATTTGCAACGCATAGTATAGTTAGGCTGCAACGCACATGTATAGATAGGCTGTATTGAATTTCGCAGCGCATACTTTGTTCTTTTCTTCAAATACTATCAACAACAACAACAACAATAATAAAAACATTTCGCAGCGCATACTTTGTTCTTTTCTGCAAATACTATCAACAACAACAACAACAATAATAAAAACAACAACATCATCATCATCGGAGCCTGAGGACCCTTTGCTCCAATCACCAAATGTCTGTCACTGTGTCGACTCAAGCTGTATTTGGACTTCCGGAACTTGAATTCAATATAGATTTTTTTTTGTTTACATCCTTGTATTCATAAATTTCCATAATACAGCCTGGCTGAAAATCTATTGGAAGGCATATCGCGAAGATAAAGGAAACAAATTTGTGGACAAAAAATTAAACCAATCAATAACAGAGTTTGAACTAATGTACAGGTGTGATTTTCGGTCTGTAGAAGAAGTAATGCAAATGAAAACATACAAAGATTTTTTGGCCGTCATATTGATTATTATTTGCATTTGAATGAACTCTGAATTCTGTTATGTAACTGTGTGCCGTCTTTGGCAACGGCTATATTGAAAAGGGGTCAATATGGCCATTGCCGTCGGGGTCAGTTTGTACATGACAACAAATTTGATGAATAAAACGTGAGAGGGGACATATTGTACCGGGAATGAGACGGAATTATTGCCGCGATCACATGAACTAACTAACCCTAACCCTAAAAACTCTGTGATGGTCTTCATTTGCTTGATTTTGTGTCGGGTGAAGCACAGTGGGAGCCAGAAATTGGGGTTAGCTGACCAAACTGTCGGAACTCCGCTCGCTTCGCTCGCTCCGTTCCGACACTTTGGTCAGCTAACCCCAATTCCTGGCCCCCACTGTACTTCACCCGATACAAAAACTAAGCAGTCGGAGATTGTGACAGTGATTTGAAGAAAGTGCAAATTTATATTATTTTAACCTTATTAGTTAGTCAGTGCCGCAATTACGGGGCGTCTGTGTTTTGTGTACGGCGATTTTGACGTCATCATTTTGTGGCTATACCACTTGTAAAATGGTGCCTCGCAGGGGTACTTGTGGTTGTATCGAACGCGCTCAGGTTATTGGGTCTACGCCCTAATGCTGTGGGACTTTGGCGATGACCCCAATGACCCGAGCGCGTTCGATACACGCCACAAGTCGTCGCCCCGGAAGATATCCCAGAATCCACCACTTCATCTTCGCTTCAAAAATGACGGCCATCTAGCGATACTGCGGTAAAGACGCTAAATTTTCAAACTAATTTTAAGAGCCACAATGTATTTTCTAGTAAACTCATTTTCACGCCTACGACATTTTATTGCCTGATGTACAAGGCAGTGGTATTTTTTTCCGAATTTTCATTAGTTCTACGCATGAATTTTTTGATCGAAAAATTTATGCTTTGTAAAGTTTGGTCAAACATCCAATGTATTCACTTTTCCCCGGACGTTTTTTGATGAAAGTCATATGGTCAACCCGGTCAATGTAGTATCATTCGACTCTTAATGGTACGAAATGTGTCAAACTGTCATCCGACCCCTATCGACCCCTAGCGTTTTCACGTAAGCTTAATGGGGGCTTTCTTTCTGCCTACTTTTAGCGATTTTCTAAAATGTGGACGCCTTATGTAAACATAGCCAAGCCGCTAGGCCTGCAGCTGAGAACTGGGGGCCGGGGCAGCAGGTCACCTCGACCCCTGTCCGTTTCGACCCAAGTAATTCACACCCTCTTGTCGTTGTTTGTGGTCAAATCAATCCCGGTGCCTTAGTCAATTCGACCTTAGTCAGTTTTCATGTTACATGTACCTAACAACGTTTTACTGAGTACATTATGCAACTTGTTTCTGTGAGAAAACTACTGGCTTCACTACAACAATCCACGGGACTGTGGACAATCTGATACTTGTGGGAGGCCTGGGGTACCCCGGCCCCCTTGTCATTTACTGACTAGGGAACGTGTCTCACTGAAGTAGGGATGGATAAAGCATGTCATTTACTGATTTTTGGAAATAAGGCATTCGTCATTATCGCAATTGCTTGCCATATGCGGCAAGATTGGATGAGCGAGGCCGATCCGCTCGCCTTGGTGTCTTGACGCCAAATGAGCCTATTTCCGGTTTAGGCGTTGGCCTTACAGCAATGCATTATAGGATATCTTCCAGGGCGGCGTGGTACCGCTGCGATATCACAGCTACATTCAGATATATTCACGGGGATCGCCAGGTACGACGATGCCACTTGAAACCGAAGTGGCAAGGAAAATCGTCCCCATAAAGGCAAAGTTGATTTTTATCTCGACGAAGTGGAAAACAAGATTAAAATAATGGTCTGTTTTAGTCGTTGTCGACTCTCGTTTCTCTCTCAAACACCCTAGTCTCGCGAGAGTTATGACGTCACGTGTATACTAGTACAGTATACTCAAGGGCAGTCTCGTGTGAGAATGACGAGTGACTGCAACGTAGCCTTCAAACGCGATACACATCAGTACACAGTCTTGCTATGACTTATCTTGATGCATGCACGTTGCCGGCCGTGGCGCACGCAATGGCGAAATCCAATCGTCATGCACGACAGTGCTAATCCAGTTGGTCAGAATAGATTTAAAACAGATATCTGATACATATCTGATGATTCAGGCTTCTTGCTATATGTTTGTGTTTGGAAATTTTCCTCATTTGTCTATGTCACTGCAATGCTTGTTTAACTTGGTGGCAGTTTGGGACATACCATTATCATGTAGGTGTGGCAGCTTCACCAACAGTGGAAGGTTAGAAATGCCCATTATTACTTTAGTCTTCGATTGTGCAACTATAGACCGTAGAGAGACCAAATATTGTCTACATATGATTAATTTTATGCATTACAATCTTATAAGGGACACGTTTAGTTTGATGTAGCTGATTTTATCACAACTTATGATGTACTAGGTTGCATAGTATTGTGTAAGTGTGTGTGATCAACAGTTGCAAGTTGCCAACCATTTCATACCTCAATGGACGGTGTATCAAAATTTGTTCAAATGCACTTGACTATAAATACATACATACATACATACATACATACATACATACATACATACATACATACATACATACATACATACACACAGACGACATGTAAACGAGATGCAAATAAAATGATTCACCTTATACGATAAGCTCTCGTTGGTATACCAAATAAGAGCTAAAAAATCTCTACAATAAAACAACCAAAACATCACCATTCAAATACATACAAAATGTATGGGTAATCCATAGTAACGTGGACACCAAGTTTTAAGACTCTCCAACAAATATTTTTGAAGAACAAAGCTGTTCATCCTAAAAATGAAAAATTTTTTTTAACAATAATAAATTAAAGATATCACTCTAAAATTAACAGTGTTTTAAAGGATTGACTACCTATACACACAAACTATCGACACATTCTGCCTGGTGGTTCCCGAGTTGCAGCATCTTCACCAATTTTCAATTTTTTTGTACCTCATTTGCATATTTTTGACACAGACATCTTGATTTGAACAAATTCACATCTCCAACCTAGGATGCCTCTAATTACCAAATATGAAGACATATCGTCTTGTAGTTTTTGTGTTTTTGATCTGGACGGACTAACAGACATACATACATACTTACATACATACACACAGACGCCATTTTGTCACCTTATAAGAATACGCCCCATTTGCATATATACATATGCATATATGGGAGCTAAAAATGGTTTCAGCTAAATGTCACAAACAGTTCCTTATTAGGTCGAAATTTACTAGGGGTTCCTATCAAACTGCATTTATGATAGTCAATATTTCAGTTTAGAAATGTTTGTTGCAATAAAAATACTTTTTTCATACATATTTTTCCAGGAATAATTGCTGATCTCTTTTGACATTCCTGAAATTGATACACGTTACGTAATGAGGTCAATTATTAGGTGATTCTTCATGATACACTATTCTTATTCATGTGAATAGTTCGCGACGTGCAACAAAAATAGTGAAAATATTCTCAAAGTTACAGCTACTATCCCTTTAACCATGGAGGTAGAAAGAAAGAATCTACCTCAATGATTTAAAGCGCAGTGGTCGTCGCGCTGCGCATGCTCCTAGGGGGGTTCCCCCGTTGAAAACATCAGAGAATGCCGCATGAGGTTAGGGGTGGACCATTTGATATCCTTGGGGGGGGTCTGGAAGATTTTCGAAAAAAAAAATTCCCAGCAGATACAAGGGAAAAAAAATTCTGCCTTAGATGACTTATGAAAAAAAATGGCAAGCTAATGTGGAAGAAAAAAAATCTATAACAGTATCAGCAAGAACCATTTGGGATGTAAATTTTTCATTTCCGTGCACCCTTCTTGTCTTTCCAAAAGCCTCTTGAAATTAATTTTCGGTTACATTTGGCGTTTAGAATTGTTCACTGATTTTAAATAAGTGAACACACTCATGCATATCATCTCTTGCGTGTTGACCGATAAATAATTTTGTTCTCTGATATGATTGCGACATAGACAGATTGCACTGACAAGTCAAATTACAGAATTTCAGAAGATGTTAAAACAAAACTCAGTGTCATCGTCAAGTATTATAATCCGTGGCACATTTCGGCCAACCAATAAACCGATTTGAATTTTCAAAAAAGAAAATCGAAATGGAACTAATTTTCAATTTTCAAATGGTTTTATCATCTTAATATTAACTTTTAGGCCTATTTCTAAATTTAAAATTTTTGGGCGGAGATTGAAATATAGGAAACAGGTATGTATACTGTATATGTACTGAGGATGACACTTTGCGCCCATTCAAATTTCTCTCTGACGAACTCTATTTCCCAAAATGCACATTTCCGTTTTTTTCAATTTCCAATATACCAAATGTCCAATTTTCCCATTTAATTTGGGGCGTGGTCCAGTATCTTTTCATTACTATGGCGGAAATAACTGTATCGAATTAGAATTAAGGTGTAACATTTATCTCACTGTGACCAAATATACGGGGGGAGGGCTTGGTTATGATAATTCGCACAAGATAATTTTAAAAATTAGCGGGAATGAGAGACTAGTCAGTTTCTTCGGTCTAGGAGGCCGGTGGATTTATGGAGTCACCCTGTTTTTTACTTTGGTGATGGGGTCACCTATTTTGAAATTCCCGATTGGGGGTCAATATGTTTTTTAAATTTCGACGCGGGCTCATACTTGCCTAAAATGAATCGAATGCATCGTGCTAGCCATGAATTTCATCATTCAGTTTCATTTTTCGAGGCGCCCTTCGGGCGCATAACTTTGATGATAATAAGACATATTTTTCAAAGCCCCTACCTAGTGCAAAAATATATCAGACATACATATATCTCTCAGACATACATATATCTGAGATATATTCTGTATGTTTAAAATTTTTCGGCACGCCCTTCGGGCGCATTTCTTTAAATTATCAAACAATATTTTTCAGCATGCCCTTCAGCTGCATGACTTTTATACATCAGATATATATATATATATATATATATATATATATATATATATATATATATATATATATATATATATATATATATCAGAGATATCTGGATGTGTAATATTTTTCTTGACACTTTTCTGTTTCCTCTATGAGAATTCAGTATCAAAAATAAATACTGACACGGCAACAACTAAATGTTATTAAAACACAGAATGACTGGATGTTTAACATATACCCCAATATATATATATATATATATATATATATATATATATATATATATAATGCGGACACATATGTCAGACAGAAACAATTGAATGCGACGTAGACTTTGAATGCGGACAAATATGTCAGAGAGAAACAAATGAGAACACATATGTCGGAGTGAAAAAATTGAATGCGACGCTAACATTGAATGCTGACACATAAGTCTGAGAGAAATTCTAAGTCGGGGAGAAATTAGGAACACGTAGTTTTGGGCCACTGTAGTTCCGTGGTCTTCATGAACGTCGGTGTCAAGAGAACCGGGTATATGGAGGGTGTATCTTAACAAATGACTGAGCCAAAAGGGACCCAACGGACCCAGCGAAGCCGAACGGGGCAAAACATACCTTAAATGGGTGTCTGTGATAGCCGACCGGGGCCAAACGGGACCAAAAATCCTCACTATCTACTATATCGACCGGCTTTATACCCCGGCTTTACACTGTTTATATCGACGACCACGCGTAACCGACGACGTTTTGAAGAGAGTGCGCCTCTATAGTTTGCGGATACGGAGAGAAGAGAGTGCGTCTCCACCGTTTGTATTGTTGACTTTCCCTGTTTAACTACCCCATACACTTCAAGCAATACCGGGGAAATCAGTTGAGTAAAGGGAAAGCAACTCCACACATCGTTCATATATATTTGTTGTTTACGTTTAATGTATAGAAATGTGTATTTTTTGTTCCACTGTTTTGTGTGTAGAATGAATTAGAAACGGCGAGACACAGCCGTAATCTGCGTGTGCAGTCTGTGCTCTAGCTCTGCATGGTAAGGAACTGGACGTAAATTAGCAGGGGGAGGGCCGTTGGGATTTGGGGGAGGGTCACAAATTTTTGAGCCTCTGTTCGGTGGAGGGTCACAATTTTTTGAGCTCCTCTGAGGGGGGGGGGTTTCACAAATTTTTGGGCATGTTGATGGTACACTAAAAGTAGAAAAATTGTTTGTAAAGACAATATGCTCACATGACATCACTCGCACATTGCCTCATACTTTCTATTTAACGCTCATTCCCAACTCTCTGCGTATCTCTTCCCCACCATTATCTTACACAGGATTGTCTCTCTTGTTGCCGTTTTTATCACCATTAAGTTTATAGCCAATCCAATCTATTGTTCTTCAGCTAACCCAACATATTAAAAGGAATGATTCGCGGCCTTCTGGCTGCACATTGTACATGTACGGTAGTGTGTTTTGTTAATAAAAACTAGACAGTGTTTTGCTAAGGTTGGGGAACATTTGGAACCCTGGTAAAATTTCTGTTGTCCTCTAGTAAGACTGCACAGATATACCAAGGCTAACCCTGGTAAAATGACTTGGGAACCCCGGTAACATTTACCTAGGTGCTGCCCTTAACAAAAACACTGCTGGATATTACCGCAATATCTAATCTTACATTGTTCTACTGATGTCGTCAATCTTGAACCTATTACTATTGGACAATATTATTTCTCATTCCACTTCTTGTTGATCAATAAGGTTCCCAATCTTACATAAGCCACTTCCCTTTAAAGTTTAAGGCCATTGAGCTACACCCTGCATCAATCACTTTTTAGGTTCATGAATTTTAGTTTTTAGAGATACATGTAGTATTGTTTCAGCTAACAGACATAAATATTTGTGAGTTCACATGGTGATGTAATCTTACATCTTGTTCAGAAATAGCTAATATTATGATAATTTGGACAAAGCTATATTTGTCATTTTACAGTACCATCTTGTCAATGTCAATGTATTTTTTAAATCTAGTTGTGCTTCCCGCACTTTCACTATAACTTTGAAACTTGATTCACACCGGGGTTCTTACAGGTGTACTTGTTTCTTACTAGGAATCATCTGCTGCTCCACATATAACCATGAGCTTTGGTTTGATGGTTCCCTACAGTTTGTGTGTTTTTAATTGTATGTTCTAAATTATGGCAATAAAGACTGCCATAATTTTACTTTGCCAAGAAGAGATATTCAAAGCTTACCTTAACATAAATTCTAGGCTTTCTTTAAAACACTGAGCAGCATGACAATAGGTGTCAATTAATCACGATCAGAGTCGGACCCTGCGTAAGGGTCATTGACAGTATTTTTGAAGATTTGAAATTGCATTGTCTCTTAAAAGCTTAGTGTAGCTGATCACCTTTTAATGAACCTTTTACAAAATGCTTTTAACATTGAACTGTAATAAGTGAGATGTAACTTTTGCTCTGGAAGTTTATTTTTCATGTTCTAATTAGAAATCATTACAGGTAATATTAAGTTCTACCATGCGCTAATGAACTTCTGCATCAAATGTACAAATACTGCATGAAAGCATTGTCCTAGATCATATCGAATGAAGCAGTTTGGTAATTGTTGGCAGTAGGACACAAGAAATGAACCTGCTCTGCACTATTAATAAGTTAAAAATTAACCGGACACAAATATTTTAAAATCATACAAAACGGGTCTCCTTTCTCCTCAAAACAATCCCTAACAAACACGATTGAAATTAATTTGGGATTGTTGGATCTTCACATTCTTCAAATTTCTAAAACGTGTTAGGTGCCCTATAGCTGAATGTTGCAATATTAAAAATTACTCATAAAAACAAGTGTATAACTTCAAAAGAAAAACAGATAACCTGAGGATTGAAAGTTGACCATGCCTTTTTCGCGACTTATGTAGATTCAGTAATTTTCATCAGTTTCAGATATGGTAAAACAAAACCAATATATACATATATATTAAAGTTGGAAAAGTGTTTTAAGACATGAAAGTTTAAGTTCTACCAATATCTGCTAATAGCTGTGCCTCGATGACTTTTAAGTACAGTACGCTTCTGAAAGAATGTTACATTTCGAAGTTCATTTTACACAACTTTGGTCAGATATAATTATTCACATCAACTATATACAAATTGCTGAGATGTTTTGACATCAACTCATTCATTGACTCCAATGTATACCATCTGAATCTGTTATTGGCTAGTCTACGTAATGTAATCAAAATATCATGACGTCGACAAGCTAAAAATCTGCCCTTTGTAACCACATGCAAGCAAGGCACCGCAATATAGGATATCACTGTACTCTGACATTGATTTAAAAACAAAAGTTATAGTATCATGTCTGTAGAGAGCGCTTCTTGCTGAGACGTTCCAGTGAACGCCTCAGCAAGAAGCGCCCTCTACAGACATGATACTGTAACTTTTGTTTTTAAATTCATGGTCTCTTTGCTAAAATTATTTTTTATATTTCGTTGAAACACTAATGAAGTAAATCTTTGCATCATTTCTTTGATTTTCAACTCCATTTCTGATAGATTACGTGGTGCTTATCATTGATAAGTTAAAGGAACTACTGTGATCTTGCTCAGACCTTTGACTCACTATTTGATGACAAATGTTTGTGTGAAGAGATTTCTTAATCATGTATATCTGCTGCTTGGTATGAACAATTATTGTTTTCAGTACATCTATAAACATGTTTCAAGTACAACTGTTACACTAAAATAGTAAAGAATAGCAAGGTCACTTATTTGGCCAGGAACTTGTCTACAGCCGACTTCAAGGCATTGGAGCTGTATTCCTTTGACTTCCTGCCAACAATATTAGAAACAAATCCTTGGAAATGGACAGAAACTGATGAAATTAATGTTTTTCAAGAAGCCACTCAACATACTTATATATATATTTATCAAAGCACAAAAAGAAGAAAAAAATATTATATCATAGTATCTAAATATATATAACAAGTTTTGTCAGTTGTAGTCAAGTCAGTCAAAATATAAATCCCTAATTGGGAAAATTCGTGACATATACAAATTAGTAATTAGCTGAAGAAAAATTCCTAAATGACATAACACAGTATCTTTAACGTCAATTGCAAGTTTTATCAACTTTGGTCATGTCAATCCAGATATATATCCCTAGTAAGGATAGTTCGTAAAATATGCAAATTAGTAATAATTTTATTTAAAATTGCTAAAACAACTTTCATGGTTGTTATATCAGTGTACCTTAATATATACATAGCAAGTTTCGTCACATTTAATAATGCTAATCAAGATATATCCCTTATTCGGAAAGTTCGTTTAATGTGCAAATCATTGATTAGCCGAAGTGGAAATGCTAAAGGACTTTCAGTATTGTTTTAACCGGGTATCATTAATGTACATAGTATGTTTCGCCAACTTTGATCAAGTTAATCCAGGCATATATCCCTAATTAGGAAAGTTCATAAATATGCATATTAGGAATTGGATGAATTAAAAATGCCTAATGACTTTCAGTGATGTTGTATGGTAGTATCTTTCATGTACATAGCAAGTTTCGTCAACTTTGTTCAAGTTGATCAAGATATAAAATCCTAATAAGGGAAATTCATTAATTATATAAATTAGGAATTGGTTGAAGTAAAAATGCTTAATAACTTTCAATAATGTTAAATCATAGTGTCTTCATATACATACTAAGTTTCGGAAATTCTGATTGAGTCCATTCAGAGATATATCCCTAATTAGTAAAGTTCATCAAATACGCAAATTAGCAATCGATTGTCGTGTTACACCATTATGTCTTCCTTATGCGATCAACATTTGTAGCATATCCCATACAATTCTGTGCAACCGTTCTCATTGTATGTCTGTTTTTTTCTATAATCAGTAATAATGCAAATGAGCATGAAATATGCAAGTCACACCGACAAAAATCTAATCACAGAGTTTTTGCCATTATCAAATAGAATCCATGTACTGAATTTGATTATGATCCGATAAGCCGTTCTTGAGATATCGCGTCGACATACAGATAGATAGACAGACACAGACATTGCTGCGACATTAGCTCTCGTGTGTAAACACCTGAGCTAAAAATCAAATAACGTTGATTAAGGTTCCAAGACAAGAAATGTGACCTTTTTAATCTAACAATTCTCTAACAATTAATAAACTCAGAACCCCTGTAAAGTATACATTTTCTGAAAGCCTACATATATGGGAACATTTTGGTAACCACAGTGTCACCATTGTTTACATAACTATCACGTGACAAGATAATTTGCATAACCTTTCAAAAGTCGGTTTTCCCTATGTTTTGTCTCAATACTTCAAAATATCTAACTCAAACTTTCTGGAATGCAAGCTGTCACAATGCTCTCTCAAAGTGTGTCTCAGATTTTTTATATCTTGCTTAGTTTTTTTGGAGCACAATTTTAAAGAAATCAACTATGGTAAAATTCACTGCTCTGGAAGTTTTTCTGGCATAAAAACTGTTTAAGAAGGTTTAAAAAAAATTCTGAGACACACTTTTGAAGACCTGTAGGATAGCTTGCACTCACATGAATTTCAGCCACATATCTCAAAGCATATGCAAATTACCTGTCATGTGATAGTTATGTAAACAATGGTGACACTATGGTAGCCAAAATGTTCCCCTATATCTAGACTTTCCGAAAATATACAATTTACGGGGGTTCTGAGCTTATTAAACACTAGAGAATTGTTAGTTTAAAATGGTCAATTTCTTGTCTTGGAACCTTAATATACACTTGGATTATATAAAAGTGTGACTGTGTAATTACACGATTGTAACTATGCTTTTCTTATAAAATGATACATGTAAACACAGCTTTTTCATCTATATCAACCACGATGGCCCACCATCTGATTATATAGTGATATAGTTTGGACCTTCTCCGCCATCTTGTTCGTTCCAGGTGAGTGTGTAAGTCAATACATGTGTGTCTACTTTGTGAATCCAATGCATCTAATTCAAGAAGTGAGGTGGGAAGTTGTATGCAAATGAAAACAAGTGTAGTGAAGCCAAATTAACGCCACAATTCAAAGCTTAATGTGAGAAGGCAGTCTATACAAAGCTCGTACCTCTCATCTTGCAGTGTCTAATAAAATGTTATGAATATGGCGTACTGGTGAACTAAGCATTTAACTTTCAGTGAAAGTGGTCTTTGGAGAATTATAACTAAAATGTGAATGTATTTCGAAACGTTACTTGTGTCCAATTAGTCATGCATGTTAGCTCTCTAGACCATTAGTTGAAATATGACACAAAACGTTTAATCTTTTCCTTACTATCCGACAATCTTTTACTGAGACTGCATTATTGTGCAGTGTAAGATTAATGTCAATTTGAACGATGTGATTGAAGTACCCATGCTGTCATTTCCGCAATTTTTGTTTTTGAAATCTTGTGTGTCCTCTGTGCACATGCAAGCCACAAATATGCACACGAAATTCGCCTACGCAGTACAAACTGAGAAGCTAGTCACAAAAGGAACAAGTCATCGTTGATGACATAGTCCCCACCTGTTAATTGGTTCTTTGATTACCATTACGGGAAGGCTCCATTAACTTGGATGGTACCTGAAACCCGAGTTGCCCTTTGTCAACTCGGGTGACAAACAGAAGACTTTAATCCCCAAAGGTGTTAATGTTCCATTGTTGCGTTTATCTTATCCAGCTGGTGCTATGATAGGAACGTCAGGGCTGTAACGACTCACTCAATACCACGGGCACACACATATGCTTGCACATGGAACTATGTTGACAGAAAAAAGTGAACTACCCTCTTTTCATTGCAAGTAATCTAATCTCTTCTTTAATTTAGGCTCTAAACTAAGTTTTAGAAATATGGTGAAACAAACTATTGTTCTTCGTTCATTTTCATTCAAGTGTCCTATTTTCGGACGCTTCACTTCAGTAACGCGCATTGATCATATATGCAAATGTAATCAGAACAACATGGAACGTTCTTTCCACGTGTCGAGCTTTTTCATGGACATACAAACAACGTAATGTTGGAGTAAGGACTCCAAGAGCTGTGCGTATCCTGTGACATGACATCTCCTATAGAGCGAAATCAATGAATTGCTAGCCGGATCCGTTTGTAAACAGTATGGCCATTCATACATATTATAAGAAAGGAGAAATAGTAGAGACAGTTGACGAGGCCGGTCAGTGGACGGTAGCTCGAGTGATATTGATTGTTCATGTTTGATAAAATCCCAAATTGACGACACCCAACACCAACCTGTACGACACTGTATGTGTAAAACGCACCTGCAGTCGACTAGTCGATTGTGACACAGTAAGCTTACACACAATGCAATATCGGTCGACCTGAAATTTGACACTGTGATCGACGTAGCGTTTAAAAGTACGAAAAATTAGACCAAGTAATTGTTTAATTGTTTATTTAGATTTGATCTAAAACCTCCGGCAACCAACAGACAAAGTCCTACTCTTACGCAGAAAATCAAAGTTTTCAAGCGTAGACTTTCCCTTCCGCTTAACCACGGCCCCTCCACAAAACGCGATGTTGATCGACTTGAATATTGACACTATGATCGACCATGGATGGATTGACGTGGCGTTTCAAAAGTGTGAGAAAAATGAGACTCAGTTACTTTTGGTCGGTTTACATTTGATCAAAAACCTACCAAACCCATCAGACAAGGCCCTAATCTTACGCAGAAAACCAAAGCTCTCAAGCGTCGACTTTCTCTTCCGCGTTTGACTTTCTTCTCCTT
>LD357122.1:0-20015 GCA_001465055.1 Ptychodera flava
GAGATTTTGTAGCTTTTTTAGGTAGAGTGTCTCAGAAATAAAGTTATCCTAACTACTTTTGTGTACAATTTAAGTGATAAAATCACATGGGGACATTTTCAGGCACAGTAGCACAATTTATAAGTTCTTTCACAGTCTGTAAAAATTCCAATCATGTATCATAGTATTGAACAAACAATTAGAATTGCGAAAAATATTGGATAACAATAATATCCAGTTAGTTTCTTAATTATTTTTGTTTGTGTATTCAGGGAGATCATTTCGTTCGTGAAGTGACGATGATGTATTTTAACCGTATTTGTATTGGGATAATTATTATCAAACCGACTTTCTAATAATCTTTACGGCCCTAATACGGCTTTTGCGGCCCGAGGTCGTACGGCGGAAGGGCCCGAGCGTGCGAGGGCCCGTACGCCATACGACCAAGGGCCGCAAAAGCCCTATCAGGGCCGTAAAGGTTTTATCATATACCTTATGGAATGATAAACATGTAGTTTACATAATATTCAACATTGTTTAGGAGATAAAAATGAGTGCGATATCGACAATTCATCGCCATTTGTGTCAGTTTTTCGTAAATACGATGGCCGCTTCCCGTCGCGGATTGACATACATAATGACATCATTTGTTTACCTGCAGAATTCTAGAACGCACAAAGCAATATGCGTACTATTACGTGACCAACAGAGATCAAGACTGAAATCGAGGTGTAAGGACAAAAGCGTGATGTCAGTTTCTTGTAATTTGTACTGAACAGGCACGCACTTAGTATGCACAGGATTTCACTAGAATTTAGAAATATAAGCCGATGTTACCGGCGAGGCTCCACTCTCGCCACGCGCAACTACGATCTGAGCGAGCAGACGTTTTCCAAATCTCGCGCTGGCTTTGTGTACGAATGGAACGTTTGCGGATAGAAACGCGCGTAGTAACCAGAATCGAGATAGTTCAGAAATGCACGCGATTGCTCATACTTTTGCACCGGGCCAGGGCGTGATACGTAAAAAAATGCACGGCTCTGAGGGCGCTTTCTCCCATAGCTTTACACAGGCACGTGAATGTAGGTATATGATAAAAGAGAATATGCCATTTGCACTTTTCATTTAGCCTTGTCTCGGCACATTTAGTAATTATTGTTTTTATGCACTAGTAATTTAACACGACATTCAGTAATACTATGACAGAAACCTATGGCGAGAGAGTGCAAGCGGGCACTACTCGGGGTACATCTGCACGGGGGCATGCGCTCTAGTCTGCAGCCGTCCCATAAGAACGTTCGTGCGGGGAACACAGTATAATCGCAAGCCCTCATGCACGTACCCGATTACGGAGAGCTTGCAGTCTCGCAGTAGGCTTCTGTCATTATTACAGTTGATAACAAACAAAAAAATATTGCTGCAAGCAGCAATGCTTGGGTCCGAGCAATATAAATATGTTAAAGAAATCGAACGCATCATCGAAGTTAAAGATCATACTCGTCATGTGACATTTGGTAGAAAAATTGCTTCCGTAATGTTACCTGCTAACAAAAATCAGACCTCTCGCTGTTCTGGCTTGCCTTCAATTAAATATGCATATAATAAATTACAGGATGTAACGTCATAAGGTGCCTCATCCCAATAAATATGAATGGTGTAGCATGTGTAAATACTGGTTTAATTGAGGTTAAAGGTCAACCCTCTCGGTGACATTTTGGCACAAAACTTTGCTTCCATAATCATACCCGTCTTCCACAAATCAGACCTCTAGCTTTATTACCCAGCCCAAGTATATAACCTAACCAAGAATAGATATGTTCATACTTTATGAGGCACAGGATGTGGCACCATGTTTCATCCAATCAAATATGGGAGATAGGGAACTTGTAGTTAGTGATATGCATATTTATAAAATGAGGGTAAGGGTCATCCCAGTCGAGTGACATTGTGGCAAAGTTGTTTTATAATTATACCTGTTCACCAAAAATCAGACCCAATGCTCTATTTTCTAGCAAATACTTCGATATGTTCATCATTAATGAGGTACAGGATATGGCACCAAAAGTTGCTTCATGCTACCAAATATGAATGGTGTGGCACTTTCATCCTGGTCATATGTCAAAGGTCAGGTGTAACCCTGAAAGTTAAATGTGGATTTTTGGTCCTCCACTAATCATTGTCCATTAGATAACAGCCCTCCAGCACTCTTATATAGGTTGGAATGAGATATGGCGATAGCTTAAGCTGCATAGGTCAAAGGTCATAGCAAATTCTGAAGGAAAAAAAACTTTTAAAATCTTCTTTTGAAAATGACATGGCCTATGACCTGAAAATTTGGCATGTAGCAACCCGGCCATATGGTCTATAAAGACCATATGGCCGAAGTACAGAATGGAGATTGATCAATTTTATGCAAATGTAGTCAATTTTAACTTTTAAATCCAAAACAGCCGGCAGATCATGTGACCAATTGTTATGATCATGTCAGCAAAATAATTGCTTGCGGTGTGTTTTACCTATGCGCCAAATTGTGAGTCATTTGGTGCAAAGGTGTTCCAATGGATACCGAGATACATTGAAGACAGCATGCGCCTGGAAAGAAGACGTAAACTTTTGCTCAAATTTTCCTTAATAAAACTTTCAACCATTCTCTCACAAATCAACACTAAATTTCGGGGGTCACTGTGAAAAGTTTGGAACAAGCGAAACAAATTGCCCAACATTTTGCGAAATTTGTTATTCAGAATGTCCGCCATCCCTATAAATTTACGGGGAAAATTTTGATTTTCGAAAAACTAGATGGGAGAAAGTCGTTCTTTCTCCACGAGTGTTAAAATGAGCCCCCACAAATCGATAGATAAGAAAAGAATGGTAGAACTTGGACATTCCAAATATCGAGGCTCATTCTACGTTAAACTTAGGTAGGTCAAAGGTTATTCAAAAATTTTGAAAATATTTGGTCCCATACCTACATTTTACTACATGCTGTGCCCGTATCACCATTCTCCTATTGTTTAGAGAGTACTGATATAAACCTGTATTTTAACATGTCTAAATATGAATCACATTTTCACTGTAACTGGAACTACTTACAGCTAGGCGTATGCGTTACCTTGGTTGGCATGTTCATATACATAAAATAGGCGAGCGCATAGGACTTATGACATTCCAAAATATCATTTAAAATTATGGTCATAATTTTGTTGCGTACATTCAGTTCTTGGACATTGCACTTAAGTACAAGTACATATTTAACCAAAAGCAAATAAAACGGCCGCATTTAAAATTTGTACCTATTGCGACCGACACCTTAAAGGTATACAGTCATCTGTAATCTAAATATGCCCATATATGGTCAAAGGGGTGTTACTTGGTATTAAAAATGACCATGTGAGGACGCTGTTTTTAAAAAGCGGCCACCCGCTTAAAATCTGTGATTGGTTAGATTTTCTTTTTCCATGGTAACTGTGGCAATATCGGAACAGGTGACAGTATATTATAGTGTTTTCATATCATCTACGCTGCTGAAGAGTACGGGCCTCTTTGACAGTGCATCATGGCAGAACCATAATACGACAACTTTCCCGTTGACAAGTTTTAACGCCTAGCTGTGAATTTTATCGACTATAGCCTGAAATTAGCCACAAAATGCCGACTAAGCTGAAAATACTCGCAACAGAGAAGGCTCACGTTTCCGATTTGTAAAATGAGATTAAGAGGTCATCATCGTGTTCCGTGCAGGTTTCGGATACAAACTGGAGTAAGATACCCCAAAGCAATTCAAGCTTTCGTTTATGTTGTTAAAATAAGTTTAGTTTTCTTTAGGCAAACCAGTAACGAAAATATACGAGTAGACAATTTAAACACATTTGAAATGTTTTATTCGTTGCGCAACAAAATGTACATGAACGAGTAATGACGCAGTACTCACTTCGAGATTTCCCTGATCAGCTAACAACTTCCCTCCAAACATGTTCAATTCGGCATATTGGACGTCTAAGGACATGATGTATATTTCGTGGAGATAAACTGAGTCGGAGGGTTTTTATATCTACTTTGCATTTATAGCGAGATCTCGTAGAGCTGCTTGGTCTGTTCGCTGAGCAGTCACTTGATTGAGTTTGAAATCGAAAGCTGGCGCGAGTATTGAATAAGTTTTATGCAAGCTTGGTGAAATGTAAAAATGTGAATACAAGGTGGCAGCCATGTCACATGGTCAATCGAACTATAAAGGGTTATGTGCACCAGTACTTAGTATGCTTAATACGCCTTGCAAGTTTGAAACGGCTGTGCGCAACGATTTCTGAGATCTAGCTTTGCAGAGAAATGTGGGAAATAAAAAAAAAGTTGAAGAGAAAATATTTCAAGTAAACTTTAGGGCCCAGCGCGCATAGGCCTTAGGCCACTAACGCCGCGTTTCAGGGTCTGAAGTTTGGTATATATGATATATTAAGTTCAAAATTTTAGCTCACGTGATCACACATGTGAGCTTATATCTTTGCGATGTCTGTCTGTCTGTCGGAGTGGTTGTCTCTGTCTGTCTGTCTGTCTGTCTGTCTGTCTGTCTGTCTGTCTGTCTGTCTGTATGTATGTATGTATGTATGTATGTATGTATGTATGTATGTATGTATGTATGTATGTATGTATGTATGTATGTATGTATGTCTGTCTGTCTGTATGTCTGTCTGTATGTATGTATGTCCGTCTGTTTACAAGATAACAACTGATTAGACTTTGGATAGTGTGATTTGCATATAACAGAAGTATGACATATCATTTTTTCCATGTAATAGTTTCCTCTGGAGACAGTAAAGACAGTATCCACATACATCAAGAAACAATGCAAAATATTTCATGAAACTTTTCACTGATAACAATCATGTCAATTATCTGTTCATTTTCATATTAATTAACTTTTGTTATTAGTGATATCTCCTAAAATCCTTCACCGAATTTGATGATACCTGCTACAAATATTAATCTGATAGATATCTAATCGTACTGCGAAGCATTAGACAGTGTCAAGATAATAGACAGCTCATTCGCATATTTAATGAAGTTTTGTAATTAGTTATAAAACATCGAAATAACTGCACCAAATGTCATGTAATCTGTTGCAGATATTGATCTGACCAATATCTGACTGTGCTTTGAAGAATTTACTAGTGTGAAGTTAATTAAGGGTTCATTTGCATATTTAACTAGTCATATAACTCTAAAATTATGGCACCATATTTTGTGAAACCTGCCGCAGATTTTAATTTCATAAATATCTAGTTGTCGCGTGAAGCACTCAACATTGTCAAGGTAATTAGGGGTTCATTTGCATTTGGGGGTCCATCTTGACCACTAACTTTTCGGCGGTCATACCAATATACTGCATAGCTGTAGATGTTACACGCCTCACACAGAGTTTATTGCTAGAATATCCAGAAACACAATAGATTGTCCTCAGAGATGATATTCTAGCAGTTATCTAGTACACATCTTGTCTGTTCAATCACAGTCCCTTTACTATGGTTCAATGGCAGTACTTCAACAACAGTCCCACTCCGTTATACTCAACTGAGTGTTGGTTTGAATAGACAATTCTCGGTTTGTTTTACTGTTTACTGCAATGATTATCATGACTAAGTCTGCAGACGTTGCATAACATCTCTTTGCAAATTTCGTGCAGTCACTGACGGAGACAGGCCAAGGTACAATTCTCTTACACAACTTCATAACAGTAAAAAAGTATGCAATAATTGTCAAGTCATCAGCAGTAATTTTCATAACTTGATGAATTCTGTCAAAATTCAACATCTGTAACACAAGTCCTTTGCATATAACCAGTCAGTCAATTATTTAGGTATGCAGAGGTCAGTGATAGGTCAAGTTTATCTGTTGTAAAAATACTGAAAATTTTCTAGTGGATTTACTGGGCGTCAAACATAAATCAACTTAACAATTATGACAATATATATAGCGACATGGTTCCAAGACATTAGCTCACTATTAAAGGGCAACGTTCAGCGCAATGGGCACACAATAGGCAACGTGGTAGTGACGTTGGTTGTCGGCAAACACTGTTCGGGATGGTTAAACACTTGCTTAGTCGTTGGCTTATCAGAGAAACAAACTATCTGTTATACCAGGGTCTACCGATTATCACCCTTGCCTGAATATTACGGAAGTGTACAGGGCTCACACAATTCGAGCCTAGCATATAACTAGGGTTTGTGGATTAGCCGAGGGGCTGTGGTCTGGCTGACAGACCTTCCTGGACTGTGATTTCTTCGCTAGGTTACTGGATGCCGTACGTTGTGAGTTCGAATCTCATCGAAAATTTACTGAATTCAAATCACAGTCATTTGTGGTTCGATAGAAATCGATGCCGCTGTGGTATGCAATAGAAATATAGGAAGTTATAAAAAAGAATGGCCGCGCACGTATCGCCGAGTTCGGAGACGAATTTTCCTCATACAAGATACTCGATAAACAGCAACGATGCATGGCTTTTAGTCTATTTCAATACATCTCTGAATTTCTGCTAACTTTTTGCGTGTAAGTAGATGTATGCATATTCTCTTGCGATTTCCAACGGGAGCCGGTTTTCAACCCCGGCTTTCGAACATGGAACGGCTACTTTCTCACAACAGCAGCGGGTGATTTGAATATAAAGGCGCTGTGATGGAAGCCAGAAATGGACATGTTACGAGCTTCGGAAGGAAGAAACAAAATGAAAGTCTTCTTCGGGCACTGAATTGAGTTCAAGTCTAGACCTGAGCGTCTCGTGCTGACAACGCATGCGCAGATTCATAATATACTATGAGAATAACCGGAAGTGTGGCACAAGCCCACTAATTCACGTCCGGGTTCGTTACCCACGAAGATAGTTCGGAAGAAAAATAGTGCAGACCTTGAAGATTTGATGTCTGTATGGATGCTTGTTTAGTTTGAACTTTAACGTCAAGAATTTTTGTAAAGATATTTTTCTGCCTGAATCAAAATGCAGACTGTTGTGAATAATGGCTGAAGCATTTGGTGGTAATATGAGGAGCTCTAGGGCTAATAGAAATCATAACAATAAGCCTGAATTTTGTCAAAAACACCACTGAGGGCACTATTTTCATCGCTATCTCAATATTTCCGTGGACTTGCCCACACGAAAAATTAATCAGTAGTCAAGCTGACATAGACCTAACACCTGTTAAGAGGATTCGTGCCGCTGAATGTTTTAAAATAGGAAAATCGAGCTCAACGCTACTGTGGTGGCCTATGGGAATTTAATTAGTGGTCTTGTGCCTAATTCCCTACTTTCATGGGCGCCGCCATGTTTTTTTTGAGTACTCGTAAATAAACAAATACGAAACGTGCAAATTATTATTTTATAACATACCATTTATAAAATACATATCTCTAATTAGCCAGTATGGATTATTATCCACCTTGTCGCTGATACAAAATATCATTAATGTCACGCATAAAAAGCAGAAAAAGCGAGAAAACTTGTGCATATGAACGGGGCATACACAAAGAATTCTGGGATTGAATATGAGAAAGTGTCCCCTGTGTCAATAACTAGATTCAAAAATTGCAAGTTTTTAGGCAGTACGCTATAGTTTTCAGCTTGCAAGTGGAAGGTGGGCAGTGTCGTTACCATTGCTATGATAATGATGGCATAATACGTCCCTTGTTTGACACAATAGGCTGTTATCATGGTAAAAATTGCCAAATTTTGTCCAACATTTTTACACATTACAGAAAATCTATACCTGCATGATACTGCAGGGTTTGACGTCGTGTACGTACGTGAACTGCTTTCATCAGAGGGAAACTGCGCAGAGTTGTCATACAAACGTATATGATGTAACAAATAATCTATTTTATCATGAATCAATACAAATAACTTTGCCAATATTAACCCCTGGCGCGACACCAAGGGCTGAGCCCTATATAATATTAGTCTCTAAGAACGGCAGCAGAATGTGATCGTAAGCAATCGTAAGGGAGCGTTCAGTTATTATGGCCGGGGGTTGGCCGGCGAAATCCAGGGGGGGGGGGTCACCTCAAATTTGAAAACTGAAAAGGGGGGGGGGTTTCATGTATTTTTCAAACAGCTCAGAGGTGGGGGTGACTTAATTTTCATAAGTATTCGTCCCGTCAAAAAGCAGTTTCAGTGTTCAGAAATATTCTGGGAGATAAAACTGATGCCTTGCATGATTTTATTCTCTAAAGTTATTCAACCGTAAATCTGAAAAAAGGTATTAATATCTGTCACATGAACATCTTGACTTGGCAACTCTGAGGCTTGTCGTATTGTAAATCGAGTTCACTGAGGGCAATGAACAATTCCTATTACTTACATATTAGAGATATAGCAAGTTTTGTCAGGGAAATTATTTAACAGTTACCTGTACTGAGATTACCAGTACCATGAAAAGTTAAAAATTACTTTTAGGTGAAATTCCAATATCATTATTGTTGTCCACATCTGAACTTTCAAACAACCTATTTGAATCTAGTACATTTGTATCAATTATCAAACACGTATAAAAGCACAAATCAATTTAGTTTAGTATTGCAAAGAAATTATTCGTAGTTTTCTCAAAGACTCAGATGTATAGTGAATCAACATTTCGGTGAAATTCAAAAAGTCCAATTTCTTGCGCACATATCAACCTTTCACCATCCTAGGCTAACTAAGTACTTTAAAATGAATTATCAAATGTCTCTAAATACACAGATTTTGATAGTTTTGTATGGAAAAAATTATTTATAGTTTCCTTATAGACTCCCATGTACAGTGAATCTACATTTTGGTAAAATTCCAAAATCCAATCTCTGGCGAACACATCCATTTCTTATCACCCTAGTCTAATCAAGTACATTAATATTAATAATCGAGAGTACATAAATACACATACTTCCATCATAGACTCCCATGTATAGTGGATGATCAATTTTAGTGAAATTCCATAATCATTTTTCTTGTACATATAATATGCACCTTGAACCATCATATTCTAATCAAGTACAATTATATTAATTATTGAACGTCTGTATATGCACAAGTATAGCAAGTTTTTTATTGGAAAAAAATATTCTTAATTTTATCATTGACTCCCATGTATGGTGGGATGACCATTTTTGGTGAAATTCTGAAGTCAAACTTTTTGTCCACATACCAGTTATAACAACCCTATTTCATTTAAGTACATTTATGTAAATTATCAAATATCTATAAATGCATTAGATATAGTTTGGAATTGAAAAGTATTACATAGTTTTCTCATACTTCACCATGTAAAGTGAATCAACATTATCAACAGCTGATTTTCAATTAAATCCAAATATCAAAATTTTGTACACACACCCTTGCGCAAAAATATTGCGATCCACCCTTTGAGGGGTAATTTCAAACTTATAGCAAGTCAGAAGGGGAAATCTGAGCATTAACACCTTGTGAGTTTGTAAGGAAGGTCATTTGAAAAAAAATCTAAGATTTTTTTTTATTCTATTGCTCCTTACCCACCGAGATGTTTGTGTGTTCAGCTTTACTCAAGCAATGTTGGAGGGGTCATGAAATTTTTATCATCATAAAAGGGGGATCATCAATTTTTTTGTACAGTGGGTAGGGGGTTCACTTATTTTCACTGATGCCCAGTAAGAAATTGCCAGCCCACCCCCGGCCATAATAACTGAACGCTCCCTAAATTAGAACCTTCTACTGTTTGTAGCTTCATGGCTTTTTTGCAGGCAGTGGTGTAGATAATAGCCGGTCACCGGTAAAAACGCCGGGTTACAAGCAGCTTGCAACCGACTATGAGACGCGTGGGAAAAATAGCAAGAAGACATGCAAAAAAACCTTGTGAATTTGAAAACAAATCTTCACCCATTCGTATTTTCAGTGTAAGTTTAGGTATTTCGAAACAAATTACAGAAAAGTGTGAAGAAATTTGGAGTTAAGCTGATCTAAAACGTTACGATCCCCAGTTAGAGCTTGGTATGCAACGGCATGACCCGAAGTATACGCAGGCTGCATATCCAGTTACCTCGTATAGGTAACCTCGGAAAACATCACAACCGTTCGTAATATGCAAATGGCATGTGACTGAGACGCAGTAGATGAGCATGCATATTTGAATACCATATACGCTGCTTTTCACGATATGTAAGCCAGAAAACTTCAACAAAAGGAAACTACTAGTAATCTATAGTAAATGGTCAGCCAAGTATTTTGAAATACATTGGTAAAGAAAGTTAATGAGGCTGATGAGTCCCCAGGGCAGCTGTGCAGGGCCGCGGCTGTCGTCGATGAGTGTGGATGATCGATCAAACAACGCAATGTTGACGTAGCCAGTAACAGTGGTAACGATGTGATCGACACTGAAATTTCAAGTTCACTCAGCTCAACAGAATTGAATCAACTGTTATAAACAATGACCAAACTTGTCACAATGCCAAAGGTAATTCCTCAAAATGTAATAGAGAAGATTCAGTTTCGAAGTCTGAAGGAAGAAATGAAATTTTGATTGCTTTCCAAACAATGTGACTCTCAATGTTCATAACTTTTAGAGGATCACACACGAAACGGTTCTTTTCAGGACCACCAATCACTCGAAAAAGAAAATGCCGTTTCTTGCGTGTTCGTTACATGTGTCTTATCTTGTACGTTGTATATATGTAGCTGTGTATGCGTTTATGTTTAGATACATAACGGTGATTTATAGTCATAAGTCAGTACGCTTTGTTAGTTGTGCTCCGCAGGTATCAAGATCGTCCAGGCCGCAATTTTAATTTTAGTAATCATGATTGGCAGCATAAATTAACATTTAGAACAGAGGTCAAATGGACGTTCGGGAGCCACGCTTTGTGAAAATATGCGCCGGTTCTCTGTATTAAATAACAGTGTTTTTCAACGTTTTTTCGACATAAAGGCAGTCGCTATACATTCACAGGTGTCATGTATGAGATTGGACAGAAATTAACGCCGTTCATACGTCGATTTTCTGGAAATCTCGGAGCAAATCGAGTGCGTCTTACCCTTTGCGTGGCTTTTTCAGATCTGCATAGTCTTACCATAATCCCCTTTTGTAAGGGACTTTGGCGTTTAAAGACAACTGCAATATATACTGAAGCACGTGAGCATTTTCAGTTCATATCTGGTTGCAATCAGGTTTAATGTACGATAATGTCATTGAATTCGCATTTGCTATTTTCGTCACATCCCAGGGTTGATTTAGTAGAGTGTTGTTTTCTTTTTTGCAGGTCAACCATTATATGGTGTACATGCATATGACAGTACATGCCGAACAATGCGCGCTCAAATCTTTCAAATAATTAATAACGATGGTAAAGAACAATATAAACAATCTATGTTTTCATTAATATTGTAAGTTTTGTCGAAGATATCATCTGCGAAATCTTCCATGTCGAAAAGTTGTTTCTTGTTTTGTGTACGAAATAGTATTTTGATGTAAATATTCTCTTGTTTGTTTAAAAGTATCTTATTACTTTGGTTTTTTTTTTCTCAGGGATTCGGTGATATTGAAAGAATGAAACAGTCTGAATTCGGGAGAGAAGTTTCAAAGTTTAATTTGTTGATGTCGCAGAGACTTGCTTCTGACATTATACGACAAACATAGGGATCAAACCAAAGTGTGAATGTTATGTTAGGCCTCTTTTTATTCAAAAAGTATCAATCATACGCCGTACTTGTAAATAATTTATGTACTTACCGTTGCACCCAGGAGTAAATCCCGTTGGTGAATTTTGTCCTTCTGGGCATCTCACCTCGGTACCTTAAATATAGGACATGGGAAAAGCTAATGCCCTGATTTGAGGTAACGTAAGCATTCGATTTCACAAACATATATACGTGTAAAGAACTATTCAAGTGTTACCCGTTAGAGTGCGGTGTGAACCAAAGTGTGTTTAAAGTTGATATGTGAGACTTCTGTCTTAATGGTCAATCTCCTTGTATGATTAAGTCATATTCGTACGGATATAAAACCCTAAAGTGTTGCAAATATCATCATCACACGGAAAACCAAGATGAGGTTTTTAAACATTTGGTAATGGTATTGTTATTACTCGTTTAATTTGTATTTAATATCTTGAATAATCATAATTTCTGCTTAGGTTTCGTATGATCAGTTTTGCAACCCATCGTATAAAGAAGGGAACCTTGGTTGCACTTATTTTGTCGAAGAAAATATAATTGATGATCACTACCAAAGTTCCTGATACCTGCAAATTAAATGTCACAACATCTGTAGCACGCACAGACATAGTTTTTTGTGCGGATTGCACTTGTGTCTTTTGCTTTCCACAGAAATGTTCAACGATAACAATTCAGAAATGACGATTCAAAGAAGTGATGGAGCGGAACACAAGTCCATGTTTACAAATAGAGACAATTGTTGGAAATTTCATAAGCTTTGCGCCAGTGTCAAAACATTGCAATGCAATGAGCTTGTGCTTCAAAATTCACATAAGAATAATGTACATTGATAAAACAATTTCGTTCAGCACTATAGATTTGCAATATAACACATTATTTTAATAATTACAACTTGCCATATACAATTTACAGACATTAACCACTGTTTAGACTTCTGTTACTGTTCTAAACGCCCCTCCCCCCACTAACGATGTGTGCAACTTCATTTGATAATTTGTAAAAAAAATCGGCAGGTGGAAATTACCGATCACAGCGTTCCATTGCAGGCCTGTATCTAGTTACAAAGGTATCAGGTACCATCATAAAGGCCTTGGGCCTTTTTCCAGTTCTATCCTCAACACATATGATATTTTCAGCAATAAAATTATAAGAAGAAGACACGAACGAGCTGGAACTTGTCAATATCGAATACCTTGACACAAGTGTAAAGATTGTTCTGACGATGCCCAACACCTTAAATTGGAAAGCCTTGATATGATGAAAGGGTTTACATGTTTTGAAATGCTAAACTGACATACAATATGATTTAGGTAAAAGTGGCTTGATCATGCAATAGTTTTGACTGACTAAACAAAAAAAATGGGATACTCCGCTGTTTTTTGCACATACAAACCTACCCTGTTATAATAGTGTTAAGGTGAGCGGCGTCAACATTATTCTTACCTGCACAGTATGCACTGGGACAATTTACACTCTCCAATCTGTAAACAAAGTAACCATCACACTTCTTCACTTCGATGTCATATTCATCAAAACACGGATCGTTGAATCGGGAATTACATGCAGATGTGAGTATGGTCTCATTGATCTCTGTCGGATGATCTCCTACCATATACAGGGGGTACCTGGTGCCGCATGCGTACTGGGGTAGATCGTCGCGTGTTGACATCTGACCACCGGCGCCGCTGACGAATCTGTACCACTGGTAACCCAGGAGATTATCATCACAAAGATACGTTACAGCTGGTAAAGACTGGTCCACCATGTAATTGACACTTCGTTCAGGTTCGTCTATTTCGATGTGAGAATAACAAGGATCTGCAATGGCTGACGTTGGAATAGTTGCTGAAATAGAATAGAGACTGGACCTAATTAATCACAAACCATTCTATAGATTCCTGGTATTTGGCTCTTACATAGTTGCAGTGTCATTATATTTTCTATAACAGTAGCTTGTTCAAATCATTTTTGTACTTTTGTTTATCAGTCGGTGCTATGAAAGTATGATATTTCAAAGAATTAGTGACAGGACATAAATTACAGTGGCGAAGACCGGTGTTCTTCAAGATGACTCTACGCGAAAACTTATAGTGAATCTTCAAAAGTGTTTGCAAGAAAACAAAACATTTCCATGCCCAAAAAGCCCCATGACTCTCCCCCTGTGTGTCACAGTGCATATTAATAATACCTTCATTGACATACATTTTCTCATCTGATCTTTGAGCTTCAAATAATATCTTTAACTATTATTATTAATCACTTTTATGCGAGGTTTCAAGTTATTCTATGAAAAAAAGATCACATTTCACTATAATAAATAATTATATCAACTGCTTGAAGTACAATAGCGGTAATGTTTACCTTCATTTAAAGTTTGGCTTTTATTGTACAGACATTACTATTATTGTTTGTCAAGAAACCTATCGCAACCTAATAGTCAACATTTAACAACATTTACATATAAATGCACCATATATAGCAAGTTTTGTCCGGGAAAATGTTTAATGTTTACTCATACACTACCATGAGAAGTGAATTAATATTTTCGGATGACATTCAAAAATCATATTTAACGTTCACAATTTCACTTTCAAACACTCAATTCAAAGTTTTCGCTGAAATTCAAAAAATCAAACTTCTTGTGCACAAATGCATTTGCAGCCACCTTATTCTAATTAAGTATATTTATGTCTACTGTCAAACGTCTATAAATGCACAGATATTGCTAGTTTTATATCGGAAAATGATGTCCACAGTTTTCGCATAGACTACCATGTAAAGTGAATCAACATTTTCGATAGCTCTTACATAGCTGCAGTGTCATTATATTTTCTATCACAGTAGCTGGTTCAAATCATTTTTTGTACGTTCCTCTAAAAAAAATCGTTCCTCTAAAAACAAATTTTTACACGTGTACTTTCTACCTCCAACTTCAAACAAAGTACATGTACATGAATTGTCACGCATATATATATGTACAGATGTAGCTTGTTCAGTAAGGGCGGAGTCATTAATACTTTGCCCAACAGACTCCCACGTATTATGATGTGATAGTTTTGGTGGAAGCAATATATCGGCCACGCAAACTTATGAACCTCTCCCAAGGCCATGTTTGAAATTTCATGGCCCTTAAAAATGCTTGCGCGAAAAATTGCAACCCATTCCTCCATAAAACCGCCCCTGTAATTTCACTCAAACATGGCACAAGGATAACCTTACGATCGCCTTCGTATACATTTTAAATTATTTCACAGTGCTGTCCGACATTGCCGGTTGGCAGCTCTTTCAGGATGAGTTCATGTAAAGATTTATTTCATAGCCATGCGACATCTAATTCTGTTAATTTCTGATACTTCACATTTATTTTCGTCGATTAATCTAATTCAGCTCCCTGTCAGCAACTCAATTGTGTCAAGCACCGCACAGAGACATTTGTGAAGAGGTTTCACGTAAATTTGGCAAATGGGCGATAATTTATGGCATGAATGAACATGTCGAGTTGTTTTGCAATCAGATCAAATTTGACGATGAGACAGCCATTTGTTACCCGCGACGCTTTACCATGAGATTTTGACCAGTTCGCAACATATGTGCATGAGTGCATATGTGAAGTGTACTGGTCAAAACCCAGTGGTATACCGTCGCTGGTTGGGATTTATTGATATCATAACAGTTCATTGAAATTCTGGCATAGAACGTCAAAAAGGGATTTTTGCTCTTGCTGAGAGTTCGTGTGTCAACAGTGCTATATCGTGAATACACCACTTTTCTTTTCACGTCCCGATCAATCACATCGTTGTATTTGCGCAAAAATTGCATGATATATAATGAAGGTGGTTTTCTGTTTATAACTCCAGTCTGTTCTCCAGAATAACCGTGATGGTTTCTGGAAATACCATACTTTTCGGAAGCAAGTTACGTCATTACAGTACATATACGTGAAAAAAATTACCGAGTACAATTCTCACGTATCCATTAAAATGAGTAACATTTTGTCGTACCAACTGGAAAAATCAACGAATCCCTTGTTTGACAAAACTGGTGCGATTGATTTCCCTTTGTAGTTGGAAACGTTTGAATTTACAAACTATATCTTCTCTTTTAATCAAACAGATTTGGCCAAATCATTCAAAATTCGCAATTTAGAAGAACATATAGAGTTCTTAAAAGTATGTTTTCAAATGTACGTTTTAAATGTATAAAAGTGGGGATTCGCTGAACGAAAGTTGTAAATCACTCATCATGCGTTTTTAATATCAAATGCTAGCTGACGTCTGCAAACCGAAACGACCACCTTTATTATATTTTCAAAAAGGAACAAAAATATTTCATACAGTATTTGCGAATGCTTCACTTCTTTTACCTTTCCCCCGTGCAAATAATTAAGGGTTTGGAAGAAACAGGTCCCGCAGCGCTACCGAGAAAAACTTAACTATCGTCGCGGTGATTGAGAAGCTTAACGTTTTTCTCTGAAATCTTATTGTCAAGGTATTTCGTCATTCAACTTATTCCGCAGGATACAAGCAGGGAAGGTGATATCTATCAGCCCATGTCATCTATATTTGTGTCCGGGCCGGTGAAGTTTCACAAAGAATATCTATAAATACTGTTGGAGTTTTAGTGGGAAAGATAACTTCTGTGTCTATTTCCCCCGTGATTTTGTCTCTTGTTCTAATCTGAACCGTTATTTTCTTCCTACCAAACACTATAAATCTTGTCTACTATAAGAATATCGCACTCCGTCCAGTCATAAAACATTTAGGGAGAAAAATTACTTTAAAAATTCAACCAAGTTGTAATTCCTAGGTAGATTCTATTAAGGTAAATGGTACTGTCGTAATTATGAACAAAACTTTATGTGTGTCTGTATGTTTGGAATCAGAGAATGTTCATGTGTGAACACAAAAGGATCAAACTCTTCCATATTGTCTTAAACTGAATTAATGAATAATACATGGATTTTCTTTTGCGATTGCAGAATGCTCACCAAATTTAAAACAAGTTACTAGTGGTCAGAGAAATATTCTGGACTTGCTCAATCGAATAGGAGCCGTCGCAAATCTTCGAAACGTTAGATATTTCGCTACTCTTGTCAAGCCGATGCAGTAAGCACGTTTGTTTTATTTTTCACTGGAGTAGTCGTTTTGCCACTCCAATACAATAGGAATTTTAATTGATAAATTGACCCGTCTACTCACGTTTATATTGTCTCACATCGCAACAAGTATTAGACCAGCCACTGTAACAGCTACAAGATGTCTCAAGGGGAACGCCGTGGCTGTGGCAACCAGGATTATTACACGACTGAGATTCACTAAGTGTAAAAGGACATGCGCCACCACACGAGGCGTGCACGATTATTGACCGAATTCTTGTCTGCGTACCACTTTTCCCACAAGGTGCCGAACAGTCGGACCAAGGTGACCAATCACCTAGTTGACAGTTTGTCGGAGGACAAGGCGGAGGACTATGTCGGCGACGACGACGTCTACTGTCCCAGAAAGCCGTGGCTATTATGGCATGAAAAAGAAATGGTAAACGTAACTTGACAAGCAACCTGACTTTCGATTGTGTCTGTGATAAGAGGTAACTTTAGACATGGAAAATGTTTGAAATTCATACTTTCTAAAATTCTGTCATATTCAATTGATTGAATATTTTTCTTGCTTTTCGGCACTATTATTTCATCATTTTATGGTCACGTCCAGTGTGGGCTTTTTTGTTATTTTTTTGCTGTCCCCTATGATTTTACTGAACGGCGCTGAAGTATTTTTGGCTGTCCCCTATGATTTTAGTTAAACGGCTCTTGCACGAGGAACAAGTGAGCGCACAGGCTTGCAAAACAACTTACGAATGACTCTTTGGCTGGTATGTTGACTAATGCTTAAAACGCTGTGATAAGGGTTTTCCAGCAAAAGCGATTTTAGATACAATGCTATAAGATAATTAATATTTTAGGGGTGCCCGTTAAACCTTTTAGTGTTTGAGTATTTACTTTGTAACTGAGAAAATCCATAGAGAAACTCTAACTAATTCTAACTATTATTTTGCTTAATTATTCCGATCCACGCTACTGTTAATCATTTAATATAACGATTCATGATCACCTGATTACAAGATGTACCTTACTCATTCCAATAAACGATACATCGTGGGTTGTTTATTCTTTTGCTCCGAGTTTCAATAATTCTACCTGTACCTCGAAGTGAAATGATATAGTCTACGAGGCGCCATATGTAAAAAAATTAATTTACACAATCAAGTTTTTTTTTAGAGATAGAAAAGGTGGAAAATGTATATAGAGAGAGGAATTATATAAATATATATATATACATATATTTACATATATATATATACTATATATATATATACACACATATATATGTGTGTGTGTATTACACACACATACTGTTATGTAGGTCATTCCCCCCACACTCATCATGACCTGAGTTCAATTAGTCTAGAACATTCTCAAGGTCACTGCCCTTGATGACCTCACAACCTTGAATTCAATTAGTCATGTTTGGAATGTTCTGGAAAGTTGATTAGTTGTGTAAGGGAGATAATTTTAGAACAGTAATTAGCATGTCAATAAAAGTTCTAGATTGTTCTTATATGCCTTTATAAAAGGGACGTGCACAGCTTCCAGTCAGACTTTTGGGATCGTGTCTCTTGTGTGTTACTAAACTCCAGCAGTAGTCATTCTCAAGACTTTTCAAGACCTTCACTGCCAACGCTGGATTTATACTGTGGACTTTGTGCAGCTTCAAGCCTGCAAGCCAAAGGACTGTTCATTCATCCAACTGACTGTTACAACTCTGAGACTGGAGCTTTGCCGTCCCAGCTGAGATAAGTAGTCTGTACACTTTTAAAGCTTGTACTCTATCCCTGACTTAGCAATTAGTTTTATTGTCGTAATAAATTTTGTTTAAACGTTAACTGCTGAGTTCACCCTTTTGTTCGTTTTCACATTGCCCCACACATATGTTTGCGTATGCATACATATACATACATACATACATATAGAAAAAAATACGCGCACGCATATAGCGTATTTATTCATACATGTACATACACACATACATGATAAGTACGCTCATACATACATACATACATACATACATACATACATACATACATACATACATACATACATACATACATACATACATACATACATTCATACATACATACATCCGACTTTGATACAGCTCGAAGATTTTACATTGAGCCTCGTTTTCGAGGCAGCTGCTGACGTTTACAGTGTCTGACAGCGCTGTAAAATCTTATATATACAGCCTCGTTCTGATGAACCTGAGCTGAGTAAGTTTCTTACAAATAGAACCTCGTTCTGATACAGCGATACAGCTGCAAAAAGTTTATATATATATCGGGCCTCGTTCAGATGATACAACTACACACAGCAAAATTTTATATACAGTCTCGTTCTGAGGGCACAGCTATAGCTGGGAAGTTTTGTACACAGACTCGGTGGGTAAATTCTACATACAAACTCGTTCTGAAGAGAGCTATAGCTAAGACGTTTAATACACAGACCAGACTCGGAGGGAAAATTTTACATACAAACTCGTTCTGAAGACACAGGACGCTGGGAAGTTTTATACACGGATTAATACAGCTAGCTGGGAAATTTTATACACAGACTCGGTGGAAAAATTGTACGTACAGAATCGTCTTTGATTAAGTTTAATACTTAGTGATGCTTGTGCTCAGAAAGCATGATTGATTTCTGCCCGGTATCGTACGCGGCTAGACCTTGGCAAGACGAAAGCTAATACACGCATAGTGCTGGCGCTTGTGCTATTCAAGTGCATTTGAACTTTCCGGTTTATTTTGATCTAGTAAGGTAGCCACAACAATGATCGTGGTATTGCTATCAGGTGCTATCAGGTGAGATCACTACTGATTTGGGCTGCTCGTAGGCTAGCCCTGTGTACATGTCTGAGTGTTCCCGGCGTTATACGGCTGTTGTGGTGGAGGCCGTATAACGCCGGGAACACACAGACCTGTACGCAGGGCTACTCGTCAACCATACAACGGCGTCAACCATACAACGATCGTTCACTGAGACCGATGCAGTCCGTCAGCTGTGCAACGAACTTTCGCGGTCTACACAGTTACGAGAATAAAGACAAAAATTTAATACTGAAATCCTAGTGCAATAAACCCATGCACAATAATGAAGATAAATTTGAGTAAAAAAGACAGCAATTCTTGGTTTTGGACTTTCCTCGGGGCATTTGACACAAGGAGCATGGAGGTACACGCGAGCATGTAGCTAAGGGACTGGTCAGTTGCTTCAGCCAGGGGGGGGGGCGGTGGATTCATGGAGGGTCACCCTGTTGTT
>LD357122.1:20022-39489 GCA_001465055.1 Ptychodera flava
AGTGTTTTTCAAGGTAAACAAGGGCTCATACTTACATAAAATGCATTGTGCCAGCCACAAATTTCCGCATTGAATTGTATTTTTCGACGCGCGCTTCGGGCGCGTTACTTTAATAATAATAAGACATTTTTTTAAAACCCTGTCCTAGTGCAAAACTTTATATATTGACATATATGTATTTGAGATATCTGTATGTTTAAAATTTTTGGCGCGCCCTTGGGCGCATTTCTTTAAAATATCAAACATGTTTTTCGGCATGCCCTTCATATGAAAAGCATGGCAAGTTCCTGATACTTTTCTGTTTTCTCTATGAGAATGCAGTATAAGAAAGCAACATGCACTACTATTTCAATCACATTTTCCTTACAATAGTTCTTGACATCAACTAATGCATAAAGAGAGTTGGAATACATACAACTCATTCAAAATACTGTACTCAAACTTTAGAATTGACACTTATAAGTTTCTATCTTACAACTGACATGACACTAATTTCATTAAAACACAGAATGACTGATTGTTGAAAATATACCCCAAACATTATATATATATATATATATATATATATATATATATATATATATATATATATATAAATATATATATATATATATATATATATATATATATAAACCGGATCGAAATAAACCGGAAAGTTCAAATGCACTTGAATAGCACAAGCGCCAGCACTATGCGTGTATTAGCTTTCGTCTTGCCAAGGTCTATACAGTGTATTATATATATTTAAAAACTATCCACTGTTGATTGACCAATCAGAGTGCTCAATTCAGGGTGTTTTATTTACACGTAAAGCCCTGGTCACCAAATTCCAGAAACGAATGACAGCGCCGTAGTAAAGTACTGTCCAATCAAAAGTGAACATGTCATATTCTGTAGACATCTGGTACGTTTTAATATTCAAATTTGGTAATACAGCGGAAACCAGCTGCAACACAAAATCTGCTGTGCCCTAGGGCATTTATATAATGTGCCCTAGGGCATTTATAGGATGTTCCATTACATTGGAAGGCTATTTCACAAATAAAAGTTTTAATTCATATCCTAAACATGTTACATTGACAAAGGGGACGGTTGACGTAAATACGTTGAAAACGAAAATATATCAGTTAGGGGCGATAGTTTTTAAGTCGGATAAAACCCTCATACTCGGGCTTTATCCTATACATTATACACTGTAAATAGTAAGTTGCAGTCCACGAGGAGGTAAATGTACACTACCACTTATCGATGTCAAAGAAGCACACCACATTTGGGAAGGAATGGGACTATCCCTTCAATTGACGCTTTCGTATTTTCTACTCTTTGTTCGTTGATTTCAACTCGAACATTCACTGACAAATACAACTCCAAAGAGAGGCATATAAACGCTTTAGGCCTGGTAGGTAAAAGTGTTTACATTTTAGGAGAAATATTTGCAAAATTGAATATAAATGAGCTTTCACCATGAGGATTTTGCAAATTCGCCAAGATAAAGTCTAACAAATAATTGGCATGGATGTTGATGAGAGCAAAAAGCACAATGGCTATCACTTTCTAATTGAGTTTGTTTTAGAAAACACGGTTAGTTTTGTCACGGTCAATTGAACTTTGAATATACAAACCGAATTGTACTAATATACGAGTGTTTTCTTCAGTACAAATGATTTAAGTCGGGCCCGGCCGGAGCAAATTCAGTTGTCAAATATAAAATCAAAATAGCCACAGGTGCAGATGCTGTCGATTGTTGTACACGCACTTTACTTACGATAAAGAGATCTGCGTCACACACGTCAATAAATTTGTATAGTTTCCAAAGTCATGAAACTGCAAAGCGAGAGAAGTCACCCCTCTCTCTAAACACGATTTCATCGGTTTTGAGTGCAAGACAACGCAGGTACTATCCTGGCATTCATCCAATGGGTTCATTGATACAGGCAAAGAGTGAAAGCCAAGAAAAACTTCCAAAGACGAGGCGCCTAACTATTCAGTATATTAGAACTGTCGGCATGCAATGCAATAATACTATAGTAATGCATGCAATAATACTATAGTACAGAGGGGTCATAATATTTAGATCCTTGTATCATGAATCCACCTATTTGATTTGAAAGACATGCCAATAAATAGTTGCTCAAACCGGCGAAGTTTATAATTATGCGTAATTCTGTTTTACGAAATACAACTATCTGCGGGAAAACGGGATAGATTTGGACTATGGAACTGGAGTAAGGCGGAGAAGTTTGACAAGTTAAGGTGGTACACGCCTCATAAGACTGAAACTCTAAAGAAAGCTTTCAACAATTCACTTTCAAAATCAATGATATAGAGACAAATGAGCGAGCATTTACTGACATTTGGAATTCAAAATGAATGTCGTCCCTATATTAACTGTGTAGGGAAAAGTAAAAATTTTGATTTTTCTCAAAAATTAGACGGTGAAAAGTTGATTTAATCCTAGAGCTCAAAAGCAAACACAAGCAGCAGATCACAAATTCTAAAAAGATGAGAGTCTGTCTATCTGTACCCGAAGCTAATTCTACCTTAACATCAAATAAAAGTTTTAGCATAGCATCTTCTGAAACATAGACACATTATCAAAACTTGACTCATCCTTGAGAACAGTGTCGGCTCAGCGGGTGGGCACACCGTAAACAAATCGTTGATAAGGAAGTGCGAACGTAGGTCTGAAGTAGACTTTTAGAGTCGTGTACGGAAAGAAGTGGACTTCCCCGTAACAGCATATCACTACCTTGTTATACTCTTTAGAACATTATGCCTATATAACTCCAACTTTCTACAAAAATTCAATTGTAAAGATTTAAAACTCTTTCTTAGGGCTTAATCAAATATCTTTTCTTATTCTTTATCAGCATGTCACAACAATCCATCACTGTTCATTGCAATTAAGTTATACACTTGTTTTTAAATATTGACACTACAAGACAATAGTATGTAAGTTAACGTAACAGCAACAAAAAATCTGAACATATAGCGTATTTAGTGTTTTTCTTTCAGAAAAAAGGCATCGAATACACTATTTATACAATCTAACGAAGTTTTTAAAACTTTTGTCAAAAGCTATATAACTCTTTCCTTAGTTGACTTTCCATAAATTTTTGACAATTCCCAACCGTGTATGTGCAATCGAAACAAAATTGTGTTTTCAATTTTGTATACATTATTATTGTCCATTATTGTGCCAGTTTTTGTAGAATTTATGAGATTATTTTCAAACTTTTCAAAGTCACAACAAGTGAAGAACAAGACAGTTCCAAAAACGTTTGCGTAATAAAGTCCGCTTAAATAGCAAGATCTGAAAACCAAAAAGTTAATATGTGCTTAGTTTTTTATTTCATTTGAAAAAAGGGAGTTAAGTAAAGTATTTTTAAAGGATGTGGTTGATAAGTTGGTATTCCCATAATGTCAGTCTACTTCATAATTATTAAAAAGGAAAAAATCCATGATTCATACCAAATAGAGTCACCAAACAATTTTGAACACTTTTTCCTGCGTAAAGTATGCGCCATGAAAGTGAAAAACCTTAACTTTTGCTCAACTTTCCTTAAGGAATCTTTCAACCATTCGCTTTTTTTAAGTCAAAAATAAAAATCGGGGGTTAGCGAGAAAATTTTGTTACTCAAGAAACAAAGTTTACAAGATTTACCAATTTAATTCAAAATAGCTGCCATCCTTGTGTTAGGTATATTGAGGTAAATGAAATTTTTTGATTTTCAGAAAGCTAAGACTAACTTTTTCCTTATACCAAGAACTCTAAACGAGCCCCCAGAAGTGGTAGATTAGAAAAGAATTGTAAACATTTGGGAGTCAAAATGTCTGTCCCCGAGGCGCTTCCTGAAAGAACCAAGAATAAAAATGAAATCTCAAACTAACACATGGAAGATCTTAAAGTTCATCCTTGATGTTTGCTTTTAGAAAATTAAATGTAGAATTGTGCGAGTCGTGTCTGCAAACTAGCGATGTTTGAAGCCACTCCTACTGATAGATTTTGTTGTCTCCCGTCAGAAGCAGTTGACAATGACATTTGAACCCGGAACAAGCATGAATTCACGTAATAAATGCCTGCATGTCAGGCTTGCAGGCACTTTCCCCCTAACGATGAAGACAATACTTTTAAGAGCGTTTGAGACATATAATGCCGTAAAAATGCCTTAATCGAAGAATACCGGTGAAACACACGTCATGAAGTTCATCGTTAAAAATTGTGTTTTTAGGGAACCTAACTTGTGTTTGCTTCAAATAGTATTTCTCAAACATAAACGTGCCAATGTCTGTCTAAAATCTTCGTTTTACACAGCACGTATGCAAAGATCTCGCGAAATACAAGAATAAATGATGAAATTTTCGGAGAACTTTGCATTTCGAAGGCCCCGTTTAATTTCAGTTCCGAAGATCAAACGTTAATATGAAGCACCCTTGTACATATAGGCTACGAAGTGTGCATACAAACATATTTTAAAACGTGGTGAGCAAGATGTCACATCTGGCGGAGCACACTCACTCTTGTGACGTACGTCTTGCCTCTTTTGAACTCCTAGAATACTTGAACGTTGGCTGAACTACAATTTGGAAAGATTTTGAACTGCGTCGAGTAAAAGGCGCCAGTGACACAACTGATTAAACCAACGCTTTTTCTTAGAGTATTTACTTACAACTGGTTGCTATTCTCCTTCTTGCACGGCTGAAGCGTGCAAAGAGCGGGCAAATCAACAAAGACGTGACAAATGCATTCTTTTCGTACACAATAGAAATGGCATAGCGTTGTGTATACTCTGAATAGTAATGTTGATAAGGGGCAGGAAACAGACAAGGGACAGTCTTTGGGTTTTCCATTTTAGCTGCGACATCTCTGAGTCCACTCACATACAAAAATATTCACACCTCAAATTTTATAAATATCTCAGTTATTGTATCATCATTTTCGGGACTAGGCCTACTACTGTTTTTTTCCAATGGCATTCACAGTTTTACAGACGTCACATCAAGATAAAATATATCTTAATATTAGAAATAAGGATTATTCTTTTGTCAGCTGAAGATTTAAGCAAGAGAGAGAAGGTATAGGCTTAGTGTGCCTCATTTTAAAACATCAATTCTGTTGATATGATATGCGGTGTGATTTTCGTCCAAGTTTACTATAAATGATTCGTTTCCGTTACTTCGACCTGACATTACACACTGTCGCTATGATATTATGTTGATGCTGGTCCTGAGTGTACAGGGAGGCCAGAATTGACCGACTTCCATGCCATTAGTGGATTTTCTTCTTTTATAACACCACGTCAAAAGAGCACTTTCATCTACTTATTATAGTGGAAAGATGTACATTGTTAATAAATCGGTGATTTATCCCATGAAATTAATAACTTTAAGTATGAGTAATTCTTTAATTGAAAGTAATTGAAAGACCTAAACTTTCAAGAAAATGTTCCATCATTCAATTTTAAAATCAAGAATAAAATCAGGGGTCATCGTCCAAATGTTGACACTGGAGACAAATCATCTAATATTTTACCGATACTGGGCATTCAAAATGACTGGCGTCCCTGTGTTAACTGTTCAGGGAAAAAATTAAATTTTCAATTTTCACAAAAATAAGACGATGAAAAGTCTATTTGCTCAAGACTTTCAGAGCAAACACAATGGGCAGATCAAAGAAATATTGTAAATAGTAAAGAGTCTGCTCATCTGTCCCCGTCGGAGGCGCATTAAATCAAATGAAAATTTAAGCATGGCAGCTTCTGACACACGGAGATATTATCAAAACCTGACTTAGTCTTGAGAACAGCGTCTTTTTAAATCGTCTCATCGGCAGTCATGGTGACACAGTGGACACACCGTCAACAAAACCGTTGATAAGGAAGTATGCGGAAAGAAGTTTGACTTCCCGTAACAACACGTAATTACCTTTATACTCTTTAGCACGTTACGCCATAACTTTTACTCTTTCTAGTGCTAAGATGTAAAACTCTCTTGGGCTCAATTAATGTTATATCTTAGTCTTGATCAGCGAGTTATAACAATTTATCACTGTTCATTGTAATAATGCGACTTGGAGCCATACATTTTAAGTTATTGACTCCACAAGACAATTGCGTATAAATGAAAGTAAAAGCGACATGAAATTTTCAAACACAATACAGCAGTGTATTTTAAGTCTCCGCGGACGAAGTCCGGCGGGAACTGATAGATTGGGTCCCGTCCGTCCGTACTTCCGCAGCAGTTTTTCAGACACTGCTGAACAAATTTTGTTCAAACTTGGCACAAAGGCATAGCACTATGACCTACAGATGCACATCGATTTATTTTTCGATACGATTCAATATGGCCGCAAGGTGGCCATATTTTTGCGATTTTTCATGTCTTTTAACCATAACTCAAACATCCTTGAACCGATTTTGTTCAAACTTGGCAATAAGGCATAACACTATGTCCTACATATGCACACTGTAAAAATAGCGGACGCTAGCCGCGTCTTTACGCGTTCAACATGTACATGTCGGTGTTCAAATTTGAACGGCTAGTGTTCACATTGATAACACTAGTGTTCATATTATTAACAATGATGTTCTAAGCCTGAACACGATGTGTTAACAACCATCTCCTTCAAGTGTTCAAAAACTCGGCATCACAGAAATTTTACAATACTCTAAAACAGTTAACAATCTTTTGTGTGTTGTACTTTACAATGGCTATATTAACTTTACTACTGCCTCGCTGTCCGGCATACGTACACGGATTTTGGTATCACAAATTTCACACTTAGTGAAAAATATTTCCGGTCTACAATTAGTGCAAGCATGTTTTTTCTAAAAAGGGAAGTATAAAAAATAATTTTACACGTTTATTACGGGTTGAAATCTTGAAAATTTGAAAAGACAATCAGAAAACCACCATGAACGTTTTAATTTTAACATCGGCGTGCAAGAGGCGTTCTACTTCTAAACACTTGGTGTTCAAGTTTGGTGCTTTTTCTTATCCCATGATGCATCAAAACGGGAGTTGCGACATTTTTCTTGTAAGCGCACGCTGAAGTCGTGATCGTGCGGAAACAAGACCAGAAAGGGTAAGTTTTCTCTCCAAAATAGTAAGTGGTTTTAGATTTTGAAGCATCTGTATTATTATCCTTTGAAATTAATTTTATTGTACTATGAAATAGCTTAACTACGTGAAAAAAACCATTTTCTTTCAGTGGCTGGTATAACAACAACTAGCTGTGAATACGCAGTGGTACTTTTGGCCATGGCCTATCGATCGATCTCACTCCGGTCAAGGGTCATCGCAACACACTGTAGCGATAACCCTTCACAGTAGGTGAGGCTACCCACAATTCTCCATGATCTGTACACACGAAGATCACTCACTGAACTGAAGCAAATTTCTTCTGTACACAGAACAACTCGATCCATATTTTAAAATTCTGGCAACATAGTTCTGATAATCAGAATTTTCTGATTTCTCACTGTGAATAACGAGAAGATCAACCCCTTTTATGCGGAGGAGATAGCAATTTTGTAATTTTGTCGACATAGATTTTTGACAGCCATACACAACATTTTCAAGGAAACTAAGGGAATAAGTTGGATCTGTGTTGGCAAAAGAAAAGGTATTGATTTTTGTAATGTTCGTAACAAAGGAAATTTGCATGTCTGACAGGTGGTATGATGAGACCATCTTAGTTGCTGATAACTTTATCTTGAAAAGTGTGCAATTTTTAGCACCTCCAAACATCGACTTCTCATTCAATTTACTCTTTAATTTTAAACAATTTTGGAACATAGTTTTAACAAATAATCCTGAACTTAAATTGTTAGTTAAAAATTGTTAAGAAACTGATAAAATTGAAAAAGCCTTTAGCAAAAAATGTCTGAGTGAACAAATCAAGGGGAATTGTGGGTAGCCTCACTTACTGTGCCCTTGTCCCGAGCGCGATCGATACGCTTTGCATAGTACCGCTGCGTAATTACAGCTAACACATGTTTTTTAGTAGACACAATCGCAAGTAAACATCAATTAAACATGATCGTAGAGTATACAATGTATTGTTTCAGCATATGAGAGTTTGGCTTTTTTATATTAATCAGTTGATTACAAGAATAAGCAAATATTTTGTAACAGTATTGAAAAGAGGCTCCCCTCAGCCTCTTGTCTTTCATAGAAAGTCTCTTCTCACCATATTACCTATTGTTGCATTATTTTTAGGATGTAAAATAATGGACTTAACTGAAAATCAAAGAGTTGTTACAGAAGAGGTAGCTGTCTGGAACCAAGCTTGAGAACCCCAATTTATCTCTAATGTAGATTTAAACTTTCAAGGGTCAGTAACTGAATTTTCATACGTTTCTGTATTTGTGTTCTTAATAAATTTAAGCTTTCATTTTATTTTGGTAGCATGCTGTGATCAGCTAAATGTTGCCGGAGAATAAGCTTTCACAGACTTGTAGTCTCCCTCATCAGATGCAAGGGTCGAATGAAAAATTAAAGCTGAAAGCGACAGAAAATTCAGAGTAAAAATGTCCACTCTGAATTACTGAATTTTCTAAAATTTTCACTCTGAATTTTCTGCCACTTTCTGCTTCAATTTTTTATTCCCCCTTGCATCTGATGAAGGAAATTTCACGTTTTTTGAAAGCTTATGCCCCTGTAACATTTAGCTTTGCTGTCAGCTAAATAAGTGGATGTGTAGCATTGTACTCAAATTTGTACATAACAAGGTTCTTCTTCAAAACAGCCTGTACGAATCCTTTAATATTTGGATTACAGGTTCCCAGGGATTACCTTTATCAGATATGTTTAAATTATGATGAAATATGCAAATTTATGTTTTTGAGGCTGATTTTGCTTTTTGTTGGTAAAAATCTTCTTCTCTTTTATTGAAGTCTTCAATATTTGGTAAACATGTCCCTAATAATGACCTTAGTCAAATTTGTGCTGACTGTGATGAAATATTCAAATTTTTATATTTCATGGCATTTTTTGTAATTTTTGGTCAAAAAATCTTTAAAAACTCTTCTTCAAACTGCTAATTTAACAGCTTTGATATTTAGGACATAGATCTCTACTGATAGCCTTTTTCAGATTGTTCAAACTATGGAGAAATGTGCAACTTTGTATTTTTAAGACATTAAAGACATTTCAGATATTTTTAAGATATTAGGGATTACCAGAATGTGATATATTAAATTTAAGATGAAATCTACGTTTTCTTTTATTTTAAGGGTGATTTTCACCATTGTTGGTAAAAACATTGTAATAAAAATCAATAGCAGGGTACACCAGAATTTGAAAGGGCTTTACGAATATGTTTTTAATTTCTGAGAAGTAGATTTTTGAAATGTCACCGATTTATTTCAGGGTTTATTTAAATATATTACAAACAAACAAACCTTTTGGTTTATGAAGGACTTCGTTGGACAAGGAAATAGGTTTTATCCTGCCAAGGACCCACTTTTCCCAATTTCTGCATGTTGTGCCTTACTGTGACACTTTGACAACTTGACATGTTGTGTTTACTTTAGTGTGGACAACTATATACCATGTGCACTAGAGAAGCCTTGACTAACTTTTTTTCTTCAAAATTTACAATTGTCTATACAAGAGGAAATGTCTTTAAGAAGCCATCTTACAAAAATGGAGTATGCATTTCATACATATACGTGTTTTCAACACAACAAATTGTGAGCTTTTTCAGATGAGTTTTGTACATTTTAAACAAGTATGAATATGAAACGTAATCCACATTATTTAAGTAAAACCAGTTTTGTCATTACTTTGTTCATATTTTTTAAAACGATCTACAGTGTTTATGGGGATTTTTTATTGCTTATGTTATTGATAGGAGGGTGTTAACACCGTTGGTAGTTTCCTCTGACAAACTTTACATACAAAGTAGCAATGTTTATTTGTCCATTTTACAGTAAATTATTGTATTTTACCGTATAAATGTTTTGTGTATTTTTAGAATAAATGATTTTACTGAATATCAGTGGTCTGTAATGTTATTTCCAGGCTTGAGCACCCCCTGAACCCCCAAAATTAAAGGTGTTCAACAAGCGCGCATCATGTGTTCTAGCCTTTAACACACTTATCGTTGAACGGCGTCCATGCGTTCAAAAAGTGTTACAGCCCTTTGAACGCGTAAATGCGTTCAATGTTTTGAACACATTTCATGTGCAACGAGTGTTCCGATATTGAACACCATGGTGTTCAATATAATGTCTGATGAACACGTAGCGTTCAAAATCTGCACACGTGTGTTCAAAAATTGAACGTTGGTTGAACACGTAGTGTTAAATTTCTGAACGTCTAGACGCGTTCAAAAAGTGTTACAAAAAGGCGTTTAATTGGTGTTCTATCTTTAAAACTTAACTTTACAGTGCATGTAGAACTATATTGCGATACAATCCAATATGGGCGTGAGGCGGCCATTTTTCGTGTCTTTGAACCATAACTCAAAAATCCTTGAACCAATTCTGTTCAAACTTGGCACAAAGGCATAACACTATAGCCTACATATGAATGTCATATAATTTTGCGATATGATCCAAAATGGGCGTGAGACGGCCATTTTGTTTGCGATTTTTCATGTCTTTGAACCATTAACTCCAACATCCTTGAATCGATTCTGTTTAAACTTGGCACAAAGGCATAACACTATGGCCTACATATGCATGTCGCATTATATTGCGATACGATCCAATATTGGCGTGAGGCGGCCATTTTGTTGCGATTTTTTCATGTCTTTGAACCATAACTCAAGCATCCTTGAACTGATTTTGTTCAAACATGGCACAAAGGCATAACACTATGGCCTACATATGCATGTCGAATTATATTGCGATACGATCCAATATGGGCGTGAGGCGGCCGTTTTGTTTGCAATTTTTCATGTCTTTGAACCATAACTCAGACATCCTTGAACAGATTCTGTTCAAACTTGGCACAAAGGCATAACACTATAGCCTACATATGAATGTCATATAATTTTGCGATACGATCCAAAATGGGCGTGAGATGGCCATTTTGTTTGCGATTTTTCATGTCTTTGAACCATTAACTCAAACATCCTTGAACCGATTCTGTTTAAACTTGGCACAAAGGCATAACACTATGGCCTACATATGCATGTCGCATTATATTGCGATACGATCCAATATTGGCGTGAGGCGGCCATTTTGTTGCGATTTTTTCATGTCTTTGAACCATAACTCAAACATCCTTGAACTGATTTTGTTCAAACATGGCACAAAGGCAAAACACTATGGCATACATATGCATGTATCAATTAACCTTGTGATAGGAGCCAACAGAACTGCAGAACTGCCATTTTGTTGGAATTTTGCATGTCTTTGAAGCTTAATTCAAAGGTCCTTACACCGATTTTGTCCAAACTTGGCACAAAGATCATGCACTATGGCATACATATACACGTCAATGTACTTCGTGACATGTTCCAATATGGTTGCCAGATTGTCATTTCCCCCAATATCGCTGCCAGATGGTCATTTTTGGATTTCTTCATGTCTTTGAGGCTTAATCATATGCAAATATTCCTTATCCAATGTTGTTGAGACTTGGTACAAAGATAAAGTACTATGGCATACATATGCATGTCTACTAATTTTGTGCTATGATCCATATGGTCAATAGACCGCCATTTGATTTCAATTTTGGTGTGATTCTTTTATGTCTTTGAAACATAAACATAGGTCGCTGTCTTTCGATGGACTGATTTTGTTTAAACGTGATATGGCTGCATTCTTCTGCACATTAATTTGTTTCATTATATGATCCGAAATGGCTGATTACAACAACATACCCGATCCCATACCATTTCTAAAATTCCACCAAACCATGTGTCTAGTATGTGCCATCATGACACTAGAGGCAGTGAGGGCATCGTTATGTGTGATGTAATCAAAAGTTCCTTCAATGGTCATTACCGGCAGAGATGGGTCAATTTTATTGAACGTTCCTCAGATTACTTTATTATGCAAGTCACATGCCTGATGCACCAGTTGCATCAATGTCATTCCCCAGTTACCTAGACCACAGCTACCTAGACACCAAAGATTACAACAAAATGGACAAGCGGGACGATGACTTGTTAATTGTATTTTTTGTGTGTTTTTATTTTTATTGATTTTGTTTTTCTGTCAGATATGAGCATTGAATCACTGTTCGCTATAGAACATATACTTTTCAATGTTTTGGCAAAAGTTGCAAATTGTTCCTTATTTGTACCGATGCCTTTCTTCAAATGTTTGACAATTCCTTACTGTGTATATGCAATTGAAACCTGTGGTGCAAACACTTTTCTCGACGTTAGAAGCCCATGGGCACGGTGTATTACTGAGCTCTAAGCTCATCCACTGCCAGAAAGGGCGATGAACACGAAAATTAACCTTCATACAGCCTGAGATCCAATTGCGTTGATATGTTACAGGTTTACAGAAAAAACTTAAGCCACAGGTGTCGATGCTGTCGACTGTTGTACACGCACTTTACGAGCGATAAAGAAATGCGTCATACATGTCAATATATTTGTAGAGTTCTAAAGTCATGAAACTGCAAAGCGAGAGACGTCACCCACTCTCTTTGAACACGATTTCATCAATTTTGAATTGCTGAGCGATACAGACTGCAAGACAACGCAGAACCTATTTCGGCAGTCATTCAATCTGTTCATTGATACACTCCGAGAGTGAACACCGAGAAAAACTTGCAAAAGACTTTGTGTTTAGCTATTCAGTACCTTACAACCGTCGTCATCACTGAACAGGCGTTCCGTATAGTTTTTAATGCAGCACGCAATAATACTATTGTAAAGAGAGATCCAGAGCGGGCAAATCAACAAAGGCGTGACAAATGCATTCTTATCGTACACAATAGAAATGGCCATATTGCTTTGTGTATACTCTGAATAGTAATGTTACGAGCGATAAAGAAATGCGTCACACATGTCAATATATTTGTAGAGTTTCTAATATCATGAAACTGCAAAGCGACAGAAGTCACCCCCTCTCTTTGAACACGATTTCATCAATTTTGAATTGCTGAGCGATAGAGAGTGCAAGACAACGCAGAACCTATTTCGGCAGTAATCCAATCTGTTCATTGATACACTCCGAGAGTGAACACCGAGAAAAACTTACAAAAGACTTTGTGCTTAGCTATTCAGTACCTTACAACCGTCGTCATTACTGAACAGGCGTTCCGTATAGTTTTTTAATGCACGCAATAATACTATTGTAAAGAGAGATCCAGAGCGGGCAAATCAACAAAGGCGTGACAAATGCATTCTTATCGTACACAATAGAAATGGCCATATTGCTTTGTGTATACTCTGAATAGTAATGTTCATGAGGGGCACGAATTAGACAGGGCGGCAGTCTTTGGGTTTTCCATTTTAGCTGCGACATCTCGAAGTCCGCTCATATACAAAATATTCACAACTCAAATTTTATAAATATCTCAGTTATTGTATCATCATTTTCGGGACTACTACTGGTTCTTTTCAATGACATTCACAGTTTTACCGTCGACACATCAAGATAAAATATCTCTTAATATTAGAAATAAGGATTATTCTTTTGTCAGCTGAAGATTTAAGCAAGAGAGAGAAGGTATAGGCTTAGTGTGCCTCATTTTAAAACATCAATTCTGTTGATATGATATGCGGTTGATTTTCGTCCAAGTTTACTATATATGTTTCGTGGCCGTTACTTCGACCTGAAATTACGCATTGTCGCTATGATATTAAGTTTTTACTTGCCCTGAGTGTGCAAGGAGGCTAGAATTGACCGACTTGCATGCAATCCTCGGATTTTCTTCTTTTATAACACACGTAAAAAGAGCACTTTCATCTACTTATTAAAGTGGAAAGATATGTTTATTTATCGTTGATTTATCCCGTGAAATATATAACTTTAAGTATGAGTAATTCTTTAATTGAAAGTAATTAAAAGACCTCAAGAAAATGTTCGATCATTCAATTTCAAAATCAAGAATAAATCAGGGGTCATCGTCCAAATTTTGACACTGGAGACAAATCATCTAATATTTTACCGAAATTAGGCATTCAAAATGACTGGCGTCCCTGTGTTAACTGTTCAGGGAAAAATTAAATTTTCGATTTTCACAAAAATAAGACGATGAAAAGTCTATTTTCTCCAGAGTTTGAGAGCAAACACAATGGGCAGATCAAAGAAATATTATAAACAAGTTGAGAGTCTGCTCATCTGTCCCCGTCGGAGGCGCATTCTACCTTAAATCAAATGAAAGTTTGAACATGGCATCTTCTGAAAGACGGACATATTATCAAAACCTGACTTTGTCTTGAGAACAGCGTCTTTTTAAATCGTCTGATCGGCAGTCATGTTGACACAGTGGATACACCGTCAACAAAACCGTTGATAAGGAAGTATGCGGAAAGAAGTTGGACTCGCTCTTAACAACACGTAACTACCTTTCTACTCTTTAGCACGTTACGCCATAACTTTTACTTGAGAGTCCAGATATCTGTCCCATAGACACGTCATAACTTAAATAACAAAGAATAAAAATGAAGTCTTCAACTTACCCACTGCAAAAACTTCAATTAACACAAGGAAGGTCTTAAAGTTTATCCTTGATGTTTGCGTGGTTGAAAATTACATGTAGAATTGTGCAAGTGCAAGATGTGTCCGCTTTGAACAATATTTTCCCTGAGTTAAATAACCAAGAATAAAAATGGAGTCTCCAACTTACCCACCGCAAGAACTACAATTAACACAAGGACGGTCTTAAAGTTCATCCTTGTTGCTTGTGGGCTTGAAAATCAAATTTAGAATTGTGCAAGTTGCGTCTGCAAACTTCAGTTTATATAGCGATGTTTTAGCCACTCCCACTGATAGTTTTTGTTGTCTCCTGTCAGAAGCAGGTGACAAATAAGTGACATTTGAACCCGGAACAAGCAAGAAATCACGTACTAAATATCTTGTTTGTCCGGCTTGCAGGCACCTTTCCGTATAAGGTGAAGATAATATATCTAAGAGCATTTATGGTGCATTCATCATACAATGACATACTGTTGGTCCACTCTTACTCTTAAAATAGGGACTGCAGATCAATTCTTGATCAACAAAGGCGTAGCAAAAGCAAACTTATCGTACACAATAGAAACTGCATATTTGCTATGTGTATACTCTGAACAGTACTGTTGTAGACAGGGGACATACTTTGGGTTTTCCATTTTTATGCTTCACAGCTCGCTGCGACATCACCGAGTTTACTAGTATACACAGATACTCTCACTTCTCAAATTTTAGAAACATCTCATTATCATATCTTTTCCTTTTCGAGATTATTGATCTTCCGGTCAAATCGCGTTCAGTGTTCTACAAGCGTCTCATAAAGATAAAATGTCCCTTAATATCAGTAATAAGGACTACTCTTTTGTCTACCTGAAGGTTACAGAGAGAGAGAAAGTAAAGGCTTAGTGTGTATCATTTTAAAACATCAGTTCTGTTGATATGATATGCGATATGATTTTCGACTGAGTTTATTATGCTTCGTGGTCGTTCCTTCGACCTGACATTACGCACTGTCGCTACGATACTAGTACTATGGTGGTGCTCGTCCTTAGTGTACGAGGAGGCTAAAAGTTGACCGACTTCCAAGCAATTCGTGAACTTTCTTGTTTAAAACACTTTACGTCAAACGAGCACTTTAATTACACAAGCTCAAACGACAGTTACAGAATCGATGTACATCGGTTATTGGTAGATTTCACCCCTTCTACCAGTAAGTGCTACCAAACAATGGTCGTTTGCATTTACGGAGGTGGGTTTTCGACAGGTATCTTCCATTGTCATCGTGTTGCGTTGCAGGCACAGCATAGATATTGTGACTCTGACCTACCTACTGTTATTGTGGACTGTTCTGCTTTGAAAACGCCTCGTCTGAAAGCTGATTATAGGCGAAGAAAATTTCACGGATCATCAAAATTCTATCGAATATTTATATTGTGGTATTTCAATGAGGTATATGTGCATAGGGTCACACAAGTGACAATTGAAATATGATAAAGAATAAATATTATATTACCATGCCGTGTCTGTCGCATTCTGATTGGTCGAGCTGAACAACGAGACTGACCACAAATACACAGTAATGGGTCTGTTTACATGCCCGTGAGTATGAATAAGATTAACAACTCAAAGTATCGTAACTTTACAGCTCAAAGGTAAATCACATCGTCGTAAACCATGTGCCTCTTTACGGCAACAGCTCAGCGCTACACGTTAAGAGACCGTGGTTGATTACGCCGAGATTCGCGGATCTATCGCTGGTTTCCAGCGCTGGCTGAACGGAGCCAATCAGAAAGTAGGTCTCATAAACGAGCATAAATTAATACAAAACGACGCGGCTGATCTTGGTGCTCACCACCGGACCACGCTCACTGTCGATGAAGAACTCGCAATGCGTAAATGTGTAATGTTTTTGGACTCAACCGCTCTATCCACACCAAACAGACGTCATTGATAATTATTTTACAAGGAAAAGACGGGTTTCTGTACACACGAGGACCAGCGGTGGCAAGTCTGTATGTTACCAGGCATGGCAGGCCGTCCCCATCGTGTTTCACGAGCGTTATATCGAATGGTATCGCATAACTTGACCAGCCGGCGGCCCCATGCCTCGCTGTGTGCAGTTGCCGACCAAGCATAGAACAACATCGCTGTGTAAAACCCGTTGGTCAAAACTATTGATCATAAATTTCCTTTACTACAAGTAATGTATAAACGTTTATGTATCTGTCACGTCATTTAGGTTCACAGTGAAAGCTTTCTTATCGTGCTGTAGATACACATGGAGCTAGAAACGTATGATTGGTATATTGGGCCCTTTCATTCGAGCAAGTGCATCTACTCCGCAATACAAATGCACGCTGGGCTCCCGATCGACTCTACAGCCGAAATCACAGTCCTCGGCAAATAGGCCAAACCCGGAATTCGAATCGACCACGGTGTACACAAAGCCATGTGCGCAAACGCGCATAGACGTACTTGTATTTCCATACGCGTTAGTACACATGTGGGTACCATGTTAGTACCATCACGTGATTATTTGGGCGTACTGAGTCTGTAGAACGCATCGCGTCCTTTTTATTCCGGAGTAGAACCATTGCACAGTTGTTCAAGTCCGATAACGTTTCATTAATTCATCACAAAAGTTACGCTAACAACAGAATCAAACCAAGAGGTTTAGTTTGTTCACAGGACTGTGGTTTGTTCCATGGGTTTGCAGTTCGGCCGGGTGCGTACACGTATATACGCGTACGGGAACAACGTTGAAGTTAGCTGTGATATCGCAGCGCTAGCGGTACTTGTGGCGTGTATCGAACGCGCTCGGGTCAATGGGGTCATCGCCACAGTGTGGCGATGACCCCATTGACCCGAGCGCATTCGATACACGCCACAAGTACCGCTGCGATATCACAGCTACGTTGAAGTGGGACCGGGCCGGGTTCGCTGCAGGCCGTCTCTTGTGTCCATACCACAGGGCCTCATAAGTGCCTATTTAAGTCAATATTACAGCGTTTTTCTTTCTTTTTCAATGTTACAAATAATCCAGCTGAAGAGCACAACACTTGTGTAGCTGTCTTTTGTGTAGCATGTATTGGCATGTGTAGTGCGTCCTCGTATATGTGACCTTTAGTTCCGTGACCTCTAGGCCCGGCTCTAGCCATGCCTATTTCCTGCCCTGCCCTCGCTATGCTTACTGTACTAATTTTTAACCATGATTACAAAATGTCCGGATTATTGCACGGTTATTTGAGATGTAGACACCTTTCCATGCGGACAATAAAAGCTATACACCCCCGATATTGTTCGCCAAAATTTTTGTGTAAAACGTGAGACAAATCCTCACAAAATTAACCCTTCTTAACTACACTATATCTATTGAACAGGTGACAGCTATATGCCTGTGAAAACGTTACACCGTTTACATTAATCACACGGTAACCATACCATCAATGGTATTTTGAGTTCGCACGCTTGGACAAGTTTACTTAAAATACTGACTGGCCAGCGAGAGATAAAACCCAGTTTACTTAAATTGACGTATTTGTTCATTTTCTAGTATGTAGGCATACAAAACGTTATTCAGAAAATCCGTTTCGACTTGGTTAAAGTCGGTGAATTTTTAAATAATAGAATCATTTGCAACGGCTTGTTTTATGTCGCTTCTATTTCATAGACACCTATTTGGAATATAGCAGCCCAGGTCAGGTTTTACCAACCATCGAACGCATTACCTTGAAGAGTCTGCGCAGTAGCTCTCCCTTTTGAATATGTGTTGACATTTAAAAAGGCCGTTTAGTATTTTGATCGTTGTTTGGCCCATGCTGTATCCAGTTATGTACGTTGTTCACAACGTTTACGGTTGCTGGAATGTTGTGTTGTTTCTTGTCGATTCATTGTACGGCCTAGGATCTTGTCTTGCTGTGTTTTCACTCACCTATGTTCAGGGACGTCTTCCATCTCTAATGCAGGTCTTTTACTGTTCGTCTTCATGCAAGCTTATATTCTATTCGTTGTCGGAGAGAGTTGGGTTACCATTGGTGTATCTTAACATGAAATACTAACCGTTACGTTTTTGTTATCTTGTTTATATGGAGGGTGGTGTTGGCTCTTGTTCCCGCCTTAATGGTGATTGGTTAGTTTTCTTTCGAGTTGCATTTTATTGGCTGTTAACTGAGCACTGTAATTAGCTGGTTTTTTTGTGTATTCTGATAAGTGCAATTTTTGTGATTTCAGAATCTAGTGTTTTAGAATAGCGTTATTTAGTTTTGTTCTGCAGAAATTGATGTTTGTATTTTCTGTGGATTGAGCTGTGTATTGCCTAATCCGTATATGATTGTTGGAACAGTTAGTGTTACGCTTGTATGTATATGACGATGGATACCTAAAAAGGTATTCTCGTGTATGTAAGCTTTCGACTTAAACCTGCAGAGCAGGAATAAGTAAGACTCATAGTTAGTAAAGGGAAAGCAACTCCACACATCGTTCATATATTAGTGATTTGCGTGTAATGTATAGTAGTGTGTATTTTTTTGTTTCACTGTCTTGTGTATAGAACCGATGAGGCACGGCGAGACACAGCTGTAATCTGCGTGTCAGTGCAGAATGTACTCCAGAGTGGAGAGACTGCGTACGACACTGCGATCCTTTAACGCTATGTTTCGAAAGTTTGCCAGACTTTCTTCATCAGCCGCCTCAAGTTCATCTTCAGTGGATAAAATGTGTGGTATATTGGAAGATTGTATGTATTCCTATATTGTCCCACTGGAAGTATGTTCTTTTTAGTCCCCGCGGACGAAGTCCGGCGGGGACTTATAGATTGGGTCCCGTCTGTGCGTCCGTCCGTCCGTCCGTCCGTCCGTCCGTCCGTCATCAACAGTTT
>LD357123.1:0-19337 GCA_001465055.1 Ptychodera flava
CTCTTGGCGTGATGACTCACTTAATTTGTCTCAGGCGTGCTTTTACCACTTCAATATTTCACATTCTTGTCTGGATGTCTTTCTTTGCAGCCTTGGTGTCGGGATGAGTAAATAATATAATCTATGAAAAGACAAGTTCAGTTTTATCAGCCATTTTACCGTACATTTCATTTAGTACTCTAACTCAGGTTGCTAATTCTATTTTACCTCACATTATCTATCATCATGTCAGCCGAAAGGTTAGCTTGAAAAGGGGAGGAAGTAAGTAGCTTCCGAGGTAGATACACATGTATAGGAAACATATCTCATAATCAATATTTAGAACTTATGCAGGACACTGTTCTAGCTGACAATGTTCATTTTTTTATTTCTTGCCTGCGTATTTGCTTTAGCTTATAAAACTCCACATCACCGTTACAAAATTATTAGTATGAGATAGATGGACCCATTTAAAAAAAATTAAACAGCGAACAATCATTTTTTACGATGTTATACAAATCTGTAAGCTAAATATAGGATGCAAAAACAACAAAAACAAAACAAAACAAACAAAAAATTATACTTTAACAAAGCATTGACATTGAGGCTACCAGAAAGTGTTCGACATGCTATGCAAATATACAATATTATGTCCAATATTACAAGCTCGAAATGTTAACATAAATAAGCCCATAATTAGGACATCACACGATCATTTAAAACACCTTAGGGAAGGGAGACACATTTTACAGTCGAGATGTGAATTACTTAACAAGTGTTTTAACTCTAGGATGCAAATGATAAATTCATCATTATATGGCACGGCCGTGATTATGCAACCCATTCACCTAATCACGACATCAATTTGCTGCAATCAGTTTAATTCTTATAGTTGAATTGTATAGAATAATGACCGCCCAGCTCAACTAACGCACACATATAATTATCCTTGACAATTTCTTTTTCCGTTTTGTTTCCTATAAATACTTCCCTTAATATTCTCTGGAGAGACGTTGGCATGTTCTCTTCTGAAAGAAAACGTTGACTGACAATAGTTGTAGACCAAAAGTAATGAAAATATTTGAAAACATTTTATGTTTTAAAATATTGGCATTACTTTTGGTCTTTAAATATATTTTTTCATGATTATTCTTCCTTTAGTGTATTCAAATACACATTTAACTTTATTATCACATTCAATTACAGTATACAAGGTTATTATTGAGACGTCCAGGCTACAACCTATTTGTCAACGGTGACATTAGATAAGACACATGGTTTTATCATACTGAGAAAGAAGGCATTAAAATGAATGGAACAGGATACTGCCTTTTACAATCACCATGAAAATACGAGAAAATTCCTGGCAAGTTACCTACAGCTGATGGAGCTCGTTCAATTCTGGTTACTAAAGCTTTCTGTTGATCACACGTGTTTTGTTAAATTTGTGATTTTGGCAAATGCTATTATTTTGTCAAATTCTATAGAATCGAACCACGGTCTTTCACGCGATATAGTTTCAAATCAAATTCATACACCCGTTTATCAGTATATTTGTAATGATGTTTCAGATAACTTTGTCGAGGACATTTAACACATTTCCGTGGTACGCCTTTTGGATGCTTAAGCCCATCGTTCCTATAATGAAATATCAAAAGTTTACACTCTTTGAATATTAATACCATACCTCATATGGATATCTAATGATGGAGATTCCCTTTTGATATTTATCCCTATGTTTTTGCCCAAAACTGACGGTCTGTCAGCCTGTCTCTCTGTCTGTTTGTCTCTCTGTCTGTCTTTTCTTTCATTAGGGAGTACCAATTCTACTTAAAAGAGGTAGAGCGACCTCCCACTCGTTTATTTGTACTAGAGATAAAAGAGACGCTATGGTTTGAGAGTTTTGACACTAGCTGGTTTGGGTCCTCTCAGTGACTAGCGGCAACATTAACCAATACAATTATCAAACTAAAAAATTGTATGCTTTAAGTTTCGTTTATAAGGAAATCATAGTTTTTTTGTACACAACTTGTTCTTTGTAAGTAATTTATTAATAATAGACCCTGATCACATTATAGATGGAGTTGCATGTGGGTTAATAGTATTTGAAAAACGAAGAACAATTCTCTAGAAGGGTGTTATAAATTATAGACGTCTGCGTTCAATCAAAATAAACCATCATGATCTAAATACTTCATGAAAGTCTTGGAAATTCCTCGAATGAGATGAAAATCAAAATAAGAAAATGTAAATGTTCATTGATGCCTAAAGAGCTACAGTTACATCAATAAGAATTTGCAGTCAATTGACATCGATCGTATAATCGCTATTTATCAATTATTTACATAGAGTCACGATGGAACATTTTTTTTTATTATAGGCGAGAAATCTATTGTGATACTCTTAAAATTTGATGCTAGAAGTCGATAGATTAAAAAAAATATCTTATCCTGAAAACAACGAGACAGCGTTTAGTTTGCAAAATTAATCATTTATAATAGTTTCGATTAAAATAAAGATGTTTGCAAGTCCTGCCAACCACGGATAAATAGATACTTAGGTTGACGAAATAAGTCACGTATGAATAAATAAATAAATAAATAAATAAATAAATAAATAAATAAATAAATAAATAAATAAATTAATTAATTAATCAATGGAGTCAACATACTTACAGAAGATATTCGTCTCGTGACAGTGCACTAAAACGGTAGTATATGTACATCTCATAGTTATTAACATAGAAATTGTGAACATTTACTTTTTTATAAAATTTTGACAATTTTGAACCCTTACACTCACGAACCGAAATAAAATGTCTTAAATAATGTAGTAATTTCACCAGTGTGGTCAGGTACAATCAGATCATTTCGTTAACAAACCCCTATAAGAGCGGCCTGATGATTCTGACCAGCTGTCACGCCTCGTGACAAAATCAAACTGGCAATATCCCTGGCAGTGTGATGTTCATTGTTTTTACAGGAAGCAAAATTTAGTAAGAGTCTAAAGGCTGTGTTTCCAATGCGTTTCAAAATATTTCAACTGAACCTAGACTGCGGCCGCTATTGATTTTAAGATGATGGATGAACATAAGAAAGGTTATGCTAATTAGTCAAGTGCGATTTAGTTTCTTTTTCTATCCTTGGATATGTGCCGTATTATATAGAGTAACCTTTCTATGAAATTACCTGACTGAACATTAAAGGTGTTCAAGTACGTATGGATATTCCAAATCAAGTTTCCTTTATCAAAATCAACAATTTATAATTATCATGAACATATGACGTGAAATGATTATACTAATGGTATACGGAAAGCTTCAACAATGGCTAAAGCTATCTGGGTAAATACAATTTTAAGATATTATCGGTATTAATTACATAATGTACAACATATGGTCGATTTTCTATCAATGTCATTACATTGCATTATATTATACATAGATCGTAACTCATGCTGCTTACGGATGGTGTCGATTGTGAACTGAACCAAACGCGTGTTTAAATACGCATGCGCACGTCATATTGGATCTAGAAAACCTATTTTACGTGATCACAGTGTGCGGTGGAAGATATAGGCATACTGAAGTGCGATGCCTTGCTGCATTTGTCATAATGGTGTTTTACCAATTTTTATGTTTGCGCTGCTCGTCTGCATGTCTTCTTGCGCCTTGGTGTTGGGGTGAGTGAATAATGCTATCTATTAACACACATCGTTAATTTTTTATGAGCCATTCCAAACAACCGGCGAGACGACACCAGCGACGTTTGCATTCCTTTCAGCCCAATGTGTTTCTGTAAAAGCTGTGTGATACTCATAATCTCGTTCACTATGATCAAAGGGATGTATAGTTAAGGTAGACTCAGTGCATGAGGTATCCAGCGTGAATAGCCTCTCGACCTTTTCAGAAGCCAATTGGCATGACACCTAATACTTTGCCGTGTTAACAGTCGCACAACGACGTCTCGCTGGCCCAATAACAGTGAAATAGTGCAAACAGCAATGAGAAGGCCACTCAGCTGTGTTTTGGCAATGTACGATGACTGCAAAATTTGATTGTACCGCTGATTTTAAACCTGGTGAGTGCGATTCAAAGTAACCGTCTGAATGGACATGCAGTCTACACACTAACTGTAATTTCAATTTGTGTAGTTCTTTCCCTGTTGAGTTTGAAGCCCTTGCCTCCTTTAACAAATGGTTTATTTGTATGTGTCGCTGGTTTTACGTAATGTAACATGTTATCATAATGTGATAGAAACCAATATAAGGTGCCGATGTGGAGGTTTCAGAGAAAAGATATTCTTTGATATCACCTAAGAACTGTTGTACAAAGGTGTCATATTACAATACTAAAAGTTGGCGAATCTGACGTATACTGTTTTCATAATAGCAATGCGGGATTCAAGGTCTAAAATGTAAAACTAATTTCCCATCTTTAGATTGTTGTCGACGTCTCTTTTTAACATCAGCTTGAGGATCAATTTTAGACTTATACAGTCGTAATTGTAGTGATAGCTATGAACCCTTCAAGGATCATTGCAAGGAGTCTAAATGCCCTCCGGTTCACAGTGACGGTACTAAGCATTTGGCAAATGTACAGACTGTAAAGGTCGTGGATCTTCAGGTGTGCATGTGTAAAAATTTGTTTATAAAACGATTATTTTTACCTACAAGCTTTTGGTGGTCATTGCACATAGTCAGTATAGTGGCAAGATTTGACTTGAACAGCCACTAAGTTATCCTGCTTCCTTTTACTGAAATGTCAGAATACAGCTCTGCAACCGTAGAGGAAGTTGCGTTCAAAACAAGGATGAAAAACGTGTACACGTATTTAACGTTCTCGAGCTCTCACTGGGCCAACTATATGTGTTAATTGACCTGATCATTGAAGGAAACACCGAACTCTGGTTGCGACATGTGAATATTTTACCCACTATCCAAGTGCCTTAAGTAAAAAGATCCGGTAAGTTATAACTGAGTAGTGCCTTTGATGTGTTTCTTGAATATCGTAAAATACATAACCCTTTCCATCACTTTTTTCAGCATGAATGCGACAAACAAGGAACAAGGCGACTATGCAGTTAATGAACTGTCTCGTCAGTCTTCACTGCTGACGGAGTTGAAAAAAGGACAAGATAACCAAATTCGCCCTCAGGCTGGAGGTAAGAAAACGTTAATCCCTTATTTATCTGTAGAAATCATTTGTGTAAAACGGTGCAACGACAGCTATATTTTCCTAAAACTGAAAAAAGAAATATTTCGTTTCCCTTTTTTCATCATTATAGCAGGGAATTCGAACGCATTGTGATCTGAAAATTTAAATATGGTTGTTGTTATGGAGATCAGTAAGTTAGCGCATGTTGTTCCAGGAAGCAAAAAACGGAGAAAATTACAAACAACGCTGCACCCTGTTTTATTGTGTGACCAATATTTTACGAGCAATGTTTTTTATTGAATCATATATCGTGCAGACGTTAATGCAAAGGGGATTCGCGTTGTGATTTCCAAATCCCTTTCCATTTGTACTTATCATATAAGATATTCTGAAATTTTATTAAACTTGATTTAAGACAAAATTGATCATACGTAATAAATCAATAATTGAAGCAGAATATTGAAGCGTTTTGTTTAATGATTCCTTTTTCTTAGCTTCACCTGTGGACCTTAAAGTAAACCTATACGTGGCAAGTTTCAATTCAGTTACAGAGACAGATATGGTGAGTGCAACCTTATTCACTATTCCGGAAAAGGGAGAAACCCTAAGCAAATATCGACTGGTAATTTTGCTTAGCAGGTTGGAAAAGCACTTGGTGTTTTTAATAGGCTTACTTTTTTCGCTACTCAGGCAGAAACCCAATTCCCAGGCTGTTTTAAAGGACATTGCTTATATGTTCTTGATATAAGATTAACATCAGAATGATTGCGCAGTATGGCATAATTATTAACCTGCAACATTTTAAAAAGCTGTTCTAACATTCCTCATCTAATAAAATGAAATTACTTTTATTCAAAAGTGTATTAATCCTATTGCCAAACGAAAGTGACAGTTTCTGATATAGTATTTCAGGAATCTAATGTAATTATTGAATAAAATGTAGCAAACAGAATAAAAATTAAGCCAGGAAATAAGTTGATCCGCATTTACAAGACTTTACCCTACTTCTTTACCAAATGTATGACTGCATGTAATGACAAAAGATGAATCTAACCAATGTTTTGGTTAACAAATTATTAAAAATTGAATGAAACTTTGCAAAAACGAGATTTTGACCAAGATATGATGCCGTTCGTTCACTGCAACCTTAATTTAATACGATTAATAGAAATGATAAGATTTTCATTCATTGTTCACACCTGTTAAGCAATAGAAGCTATTATTTATTAACCGGTACATATTAACCTAAAGTATAATTTACCGTATTTCATAGTTAAATATAATACTTACACGGATGCCAAGGAATTCTGCAATAATTTGATGATGGTACTTACTTGCAAGCAATTCTCCGTATCAGCCATACGTTGTATACGAGCTATAGCTGAAAGAGCCATAAACATTCTAATTGTTTACAGTATTGGTCCATGATGATTGCAAGATGTTTCTAGGCTGATTAGTTTGTCATATGCTTCTATCGGAGGAAGTCATTGGTTTCTTTTGTCCATAGTGATCTGGCTAACCGTAATTTTAGATAATGAAAATGTGGTCATTTTGCTAGCGACTGCCTTCGTGGTCTACGTCGTTAGAGCAGTCGCCCACGTCAGGAAATTACACTCATCACGCATGACTAGCTTGAATGGAAACCCTCGTTATACTTTTCACCTTATAGCTGCATTTTTCACTTTAATGCGAATGTCAAAATAGCTTAGAATTACAACGTGCTAGTGTGATTAGAAAAACGTTTCTGGCGATAGAAAATAACGCCAACTGGATCAATTGCAAACGTGCTCTCTAGATTTTGCAACAATTGAACCCAATACGAAGTCCACTGTTCTCACTTACAGGACACGTTCAGTGTAAGCGATGCCAATCATTGTACCGACCAGTACACATTTCACCGAGAAAAAACCTGTCGTTAGCGTTCTGTGCAGTTTCATCGACGGGAAACGTGATAAATGCATAAAAATAATGTTCAAGCAGTCAGTGTATTGGTGGGTTTTTCAACGGAAGGGCAGAAACAATGCCTATATCATTAGGGGACGACTGCATTAACTTGCATGGTACCTGAAACCCGAGTCCTTGCCTGAGCAACTCGGGTGACAAACAGAAGACTTTTAATCCCCAAGGTGTGAATGTTCCATTGTTATGTTTATCTAATCCAGCTGGTGCTATTGTAGTGCCATTGTAGGAAAGGCAGGTCTGTGAAATTGATCCTCTAGGGAAGTAGGGTATTCCTAAGTTAATGGAGCCTTGCCGTAATGTGTTATTTGTGGACAGTGAACGTCGTTTTGGATTTAATTGTTGCAAAAATTATCAAAGGAGAACGTTTGTAATGAATGCAGATGGCGTCATTTTCTATCGCCAGAAACATTTTTTATCACCCAAGCGCGTTGCAATTCATTCAACAGAATCATGATCTGCTCACTTAGATATTTATTCGAAAAACTCATTTACCTTCTATAGATATGCCCCATCCTAAGTTCTTACTCCTCTGTCATATTTTTTCATTGTTTTCAAAGGAATACTCAATCACGATATATTATCGACAGTTTTGGAATGACCCTAGGTTACGACACAACTCTTCAATGATAACAGTGAGCGGTGATGTGCGTGAAAAATTTTGGACTCCTGATACATTCTTTTTGAATGCAAAAGATGGAATCATTCATGACACTTCTAAGCACAATTCTCTTTTTTACATACAACCCAACGGTGATATAACATATAGTTTAAGGTTTGTATACTAAGCAAATACTGGCCTTGAGTAAGGGTTTAATGCTTAACTATTTTTTTTCATCAAGGGCATTCATTTCCGTATGTAAATTTATCCTTCACGCATCTACATTACACTCTTTCTTCAGAGACATGTAATAGTCAATTATTCGTTGCAATATGCATTTGAGTAATAATCTGCTGATTTAGATCACCATGCTTGCAAAGTGAAGTGAGTGCAGACCTGAGGTACGTAACAGTAATGAATCCATTATAAAGAGACTATTATATTTTCAAATTTAAATGCTCAAGACTATAATTACCAATTCTTATACGTATGTTTGGTAACCATTTACACCATTTTATCAATTTGCAGAATAACACTTTCGCTTTCTTGCCATATGGATCTCGCTGCGTTTCCCTTTGATGTTCAGGACTGTGGAATAAAAATCATGTCTTGTGAGTATCAGTTGTAAAAGGTTTGGCATTAACTGGCGAATGATACACAAGCTTGGATTATGATAGTAACCCAATATTCGCGGATATAATTAATATTTTAGCGTTGGCTTCATTACATCTTTACCTATTTGTATGCATTTATAATGAACTCAGACGTTTTTCGTCATATTTGATCAAAATCAGCAGAGGGAGCATAAATTTTATCCACGGCTTTATTTATTTACTACAAAATACTATAACCTATATCGGTTTGAGGCAAAAGAGATGATTGTCATTTTCCTCGGCGTTAAGACGGGTAATATTCTCTTTGTAGCGCGTACTTTAAAGTGCCGATACACTTTACAGGATATTTAGTACACAGTCCTATTCCATCTAAAAGAGGTCAGAAATTGCTCTTGCTATACTCGTAGTAAAATATTTACGTCATGTCTGATACTGTAACAGAAAACAAACAAAGCAAACAAACGCTATGATCGCCGAAGAACCGCTAGCAGCTGGACAATGCTCAACACACAACGTCTAGAAAAAAGACCCCTTTTAGACTGAAAATGTTACAAACGCGTAGCCGATATTGAATACTCATAAATCCATTTATAGAAGTTGTCTGTCGAATGCAAAATGTGGTAACCTGGCGAGACCCGAAGAACATTCATATGTTATTGCAGAGTGAAGGTCATTTCGTTCAAAATACATCCTCGGAAAACTTAGATATTCAAAAAAAAAATCGAAAAGGACACCACCTCGGTCACATTAACATACAATCTTATTCGAGTTTGCTTAGTCGACAGACGGAATTGTTGTTATCTGCACACTTCATAAAACAAGCGGTACGCCTGGCGCATATGATCTTTTCTCCTTTTAGGTGCTCCTGTCTCACTGAGCAAAGTAAATGTGTCTTCGATATCCTTATAAGGAAACATCATTATATTTCAAGCATTCAGCATAATTGATGTCATCGTTGATTCTGTGTCAAAGACACTATTTTTGAGTAGAACGCTTTGTACCTTTATTACACCTAATGTAGCATAGGTAATGAAACCTGTATTCGCAGATGCGTACAGAGTTGAGGATATTACATTACACTGGTTACAAAACGCTTCTGTCGAAGTCGAGGAATCAGTCCAATTGCCGCAGTATCATTTGATTGGCACAAGTGTGACAGAAGGTATAGAGCAATACATACCAGGTGAGCTACCTTGTCCTCTGCGACCACTGTACTATAGGTCTGCGATTATATATATATATATATATATATATATATATATATATATATATATATATATATATATATATATATATATATGCATTCATGCATGCATGGATGTATGTATGTATGTATGTATGTATGTATGTATGTATGTATGTATGTATTTAATAAATTTTCAATTGCTTCAACAAATTACCACTAATGATCAATGGATTGGCAATGAAAAAGTCAGCCCAGTCAAAACGGTACAAATCGGTCAATCGAAATTGTTAAGTTTAAAAAAAACATTAACTTCTAATTCTTTCATTTTTATCTTCGTATTTCCACAGGAAATTTTAGCTACCTGAATGCTTATTTCCATCTAGAGCGCCAACTTGGATATTATCTTTGCTCGGCCTACATTCCCTCCATTGCGTTGTATATCATTTCCCTGTTGACGCTCTGGATTGATCCTTTAGGGTCGCCAGCGAGGGCAACATTAGGTATCACATCACTACTTGCCCTGATCACGCAATCAAGCTTGTTGAGAAGCGGAATACCTAAAGTTGCTTATGTAACGGTATTTATTTTTACGTTTTCATCAGCTCGATAATGACCATATGTCTTTCATTACCTGTTATTTCATTAATTTTATTCAATAATTCTGTGATGAGTCTAAAATATAGCTTATTTTAGACAGAAAAATGTCCTATCTTCGTTTTAAGGTAGTGAGATGTAGGGCATGGTAAAGTACAGTATGTGATTAATTATGTAACTAAGTTAGGTAGTAATGAGTGGGATAATGGTTTGGTATAAGTTTGTAGGTAAGAAAACAAGCGAACAAATAAGTAAGTAAGTGAGTGATTAAGTAAGTAAGTAAGTAAGTAAGTAAGTAAGTAAGTAAGTAAAAGTAAATAAGTAAGTACGTCAATTAGTAGCTAGCCAAGTATCTAGTAAGTAACTAAGCATTAATGTTAGTATGTGTATTGAGTAAATATTCAGTGTGAGTTAGGTGAGTCGAAAACAAGTACAACAGTAAATCGAATGTTAGTGTTTACTTATAGTGAATTTCAAAGTATCTTGGAATTACAACGTACTTTGGTGATTAGAAAGACGTTTTGGAAAATAACGCCAACTGCATCCATTTCAAACGTTCTCCTTTGGTAGATTTTGCAACAGTTTAACCCAATTTGACATCAACTGTTCTCACCTACAAAATATACTCAGAAAAACTTATCGTTAGCTTTCTGTGCGATTTCATTAGCGTGAAATGTGATAAAGGCAATATAAAAATGTTCAAGCAGTCAGTTTGCGTCCGAGTTTTGTAATGGGAGCGCGGCAACATTGACGTTAATGAAGGTGGCACAGTGAACGTCGTGTTGGTTTAAGTTGTTTCAAAGTTTCTTGAAGTAGAAAGTTTGTAAAGAATGCAGGTGGCGTCTTTTTCTATCGTCAGAAAGTTTTCCTTATCACCGTAGCACGTTGTAATACCGAGCTACTTTGAAACTCACTCTAAGGAGGAGGAGTAAACAAATACGTAATGAAATAAATATATAAACCAATACGTATGCGCAGCAATCCTTGCGGATATAGTAATATAAGGACGTCCTGTTCGCTTCTTTATAGCCTTCTGGTGATAAAGTGAAGTAACTTGCTATCTTACTGACTTGGATTGAATTGCTTATGGAGAAGGGGTCGTAGCGACTCACAGAGAAATGATTTCAATATATAATAAGACAAGTTCACGTAAGATTAGTAAAGAACCTCCTGTCTTTTAAATAATTGCCTATCTGTATTTGAGTGTGCTAAAATTATATTTCTCTGTATTCAGGCACTAGACATATGGCTTACGACATGCAATTTTCTGGTCTTTTTAATAATGATTGAGTATGCGCTGGTATATTCCCTGCATAAAGTCGGTGCATCAATGACCCTTTGTTCAAGGGAGAATAAAAGAGTGGAAAAACAGGTAGGACTGTGCGTTTGAAGCTCTACAATGTAGACTGACCTTTGTCTATACAAATGTATATACATACATATATCATCATATATTTTTTAATTAGTTTTTAGGTACGGTTTCGCCTCGTGAAAACTCCTCCACAATCAGACTTTATTGATGGCCTGTGTAATAATAACACTCAGCAAATTAATAGGAAATAAATTGATATCTAACCAATACTTACATTCATCAGTATCAAATGTTTCCATTGGAATCATCGGCTTTGACTCATCCATCCATCCATAAATACATGCATCCATAGATACATGCATGCATACATACCTACCTACCCAACAATCGCAAAAGTTGGTTGCACAGCTGACTGCAGTAGCCTCAGTCAACGAGCGTTTTATAGTCGACGTCTGTCCTTTCTTCTACGAGCAGCCTTGATAAATGGTGATCTCACCTGATAGCAATACCACGATCATTGTTATGGCTAGCTTACCAGCACAAAATAAACCGGAAATTTGAAATGCACTTAAATAGCACAAGCACCAGCACTATACGTATATTAGCGTTAGTCTTGCCAGGGTCTAGCTGCAAAAATCGAAGCTCACGGGCAGCCTTGCGCGGTTTTTTTCTGACGTGTAGGCTGTGCAGTGGCGGCCGCTACGGACTGGTGCTGCACAGCCAACACGTCAGAAAAGCCGGCGCACGGCCCGTAGGCTACAATTTTTGCAGCTAGCCAGGGTCCTTCTTAGCCCGGCCATGGTACTTTTTTAGCTCCATGGCCCTGCGTGCGATACTGAGTGTTCCAAGCGCGGTGGTAAAGGCTTACCGTCTCCTGTCCAACACCATATAACACCGGGAACACACGGCATCGTACGCTGGGCTACATAGGTCCGTCTATGGTCTTGTGAAACATACAAGCCCAGCTATGTGAAGCATTGTAAATGCAGCGTCTTTTATGTAAATCCACTTGCGATCAACATTATATGAACATTTGGAAGTCACTATCTGGTTTAGAAAATGAGGGTGTATATAAATGTAAAAATTTCTGAGTCCCGACTGTCTGAAAATGAAATTTTGCAGTTGTTTAAGGAAAGCTAGGCCCCTACATAAAAAATTGTGCAGCTGTATAAAAACGAGGCCTATGTATAAAACTTTTTGCAGCTGTAAGGGAAGGAGGCCCAATAAATATAAAAATTTGCAGCTGTATTACAACAAAGTGCTATGTCTATAAAATTTTGCAGCTACATGACAACGAGGCTGAATGTAAATGTTTTCAGCTGTACGTCTCGAAAGCGAGGCTCAATGTACATTTTCAACCTTTATCCAAGTCCAGGCTCTATGTATGTATGTATGTATGTATGTATGTATGTATGTATGTATGTATGTATGTATGTATGTATGTATGTATGTATGTATGTATGTATGTATGTATGTATGTAGTATACATACATCAGCCTCGTTGTTATACATACATACATACATACATACATACATACATACATACATACATACATACATACATACATACATACATACATACATACATACACACATACATACATACATACATACATACATACATACATACATACATACATACATACAATGTAATTGAGAATTTGATTTCTTTTTTTAGGTCAATTCTCAAGACAATAGTAACAGTAACTTAAATCGCTCCATTTCAACAATAGAATTACTGAGGACGGGAATGTCCTTAAACACCGACCAGCCATCGTCTGCACCGATGTGCGAAAGATGTTCATCGCAAGCACGTGAATATGTTCTGAAAGATACGGTTAAAATGCAAGCAAATCGAGATTTTATCCAAATTGCAAAACGTACGGATAAGTACAGTAGAGTTATCTTCATAAGTGTCTTCTTTATCTTTACGATCATTTACTGGACATTTTACTACTATTCCATAATATAGACTGAAATTTTTTATCATTTGTTCATTTAAAAAGAACAAAGTAAGCTTGACTGATGCAGTAGAAGTGTTGTTGTAGGATAATACAGAAAGTGGACAACTTAAAAAAACAGTTTTAGGTAGAATGTGTCTCGGGCAGAGAGAATAAGACACTAAAATTTTTAGAGTTATTTATTCTTTTCTGATCATTCTATACTACCAGTTGTTTGGGCTTTTTTTAAAGCTCTGGTGAAAGAGAACAAATCACTGTCTCGTTTTTTTTCTCCGTAGAGTTAACACAGGGATGGCGGCCATTTTGAATTTTTTGAATTTTTTAATTTTCGGTAAATCTTGGGTAATTTGTGTCTTTAATATCACCATTTTTACGGTGACCCCAGATTTTTATTCTTAATTTTCAAAGAAAATGGTTGAAAGGTTCATTTAGAAAAGTTTAAGCGGAAGTTTTTCCTTCACTTTCGAGGGGCATACAACCTTAAGTGCATATTTAGCCGGCAGATATCAGGGGGTGTGAAAGGCGCAGAAGGAGACAGGGTAAGAAAAGACTAAAGAGGTATAATAGAAGGCGATGCAAATAGACAAATTCGTGTATAACAAAGACATTTATGGCGCCAGTAATTTATGGTCAGTAGTACAATCCACGATTTTTTCCTATTCACATTTTAGAATTGTTTGCTTTTCAGAAAATGATAATTTATTATCTTACTTTTGGTATTTTAGAAAGACGAAATTCTATACATCCATATAATATTACCATATACATGACAAATTATGTCGTATGAATTAAATAAGTGGTGTTTACACTGAAAACTTTACAATTCTGTGAAGTACCTTTGAAAGTACATTTTCATATTGCTGAACGCGAAACAGTTTAAGCATTCGTCTGGTTTTCAGTGCCTTGGTTGTGATTTTATTTTTTAATTTTACAGAAGGTGAAGAAATATGACATTCATAATGTCGGATTAATATCTATTTTTCTTTGCTTAAAGAACGCAGTCAATGGTCGATACTCACCATCACATCATTCTATTATAAAGTTGCATAAAGTGTGCATAACAGAGTAAAATAAAGTGGTTCTTAATACTTAATTATTCCATAAACCACTGTAATTTATATTTTTTTCTATAGACATTGTATTCCTCGTAGTTACTTTTCTCTTGAAATATTGTAAATATTCGATTGGTTACTAATAATTAAATAATTAAACTATGCTATATATATGTTCACCATACGATACAATGCATATCATTATACAATTATAACGCCAATCGTGGATAACCTTTGAAAATATTTTCATTCTTTTTGATTCAAGGTCTTTTTTGTAAATCTGTCTATCATTTACTGTCAATTATTCTCTGACTTTGTGTCTGTTATCGTTAACCTCTCTCTTTCTGGTAACAGTTTCTGGAATAAATGCAGTTGGCTTTGATTCAATATACGATAAATGATCACAGACAAATAGAGAGACAGACTGCCAACGGGTATTGGTCAATGTGTGTAGCGGTTACGTAAGGCCTCCTTGTACGCCTCGCCTCCGGTAGCTCTCCCCTTTCTTTTCCGAAGAGTTCCGATCATGTACCCTTCGGTAGTTTCCGGATTTTCGCCAATCTTTAAGCGTCAGTATGCTCGGCAAAGTTCGTGTTGTTGTTGTCGTGTCGCGCTGAGCGGAATTGGCGTGCTAGCGAAAACAGGAAAGCTTTGAGCATCGGGGAGGTGAGTTTTACCATTGTAAAATTTCCTCTCACATTTTATGAATATATAATGGATGTGTTTGGACCAAATTTGACAGTCTTTGTTCGATACTGTCTGGTTTTACTCAATGGTTTACTGTCAGTCATATCGTCTTTTACAAGTTGATCATGGAAGGACATGTTTATGAAACTGCTGGCGTGTGATGTTTTGCTTCGCAAGAAGCAGTGTTTCTGCCTTGAGAGCTCACAAAGTAAGTACGACTGGCAGCACGATGTCATGTTGTCGTACTTTTCGCATCTTGTGCAATTATCAACCACAAACAAATTCTCCAAAAAGTTTAACACCTGTGAAGCTCATTTTAATATGAAAAGGCCATAGTCTACCGAGACGACCATGAAACAAAAGACATGCTGCATTGCTAGTCTGTCCTATATTTGTCTGTATAATGATACAGGAATAGGACAACTCATCGAATCCTGCTAATTACATTAACGACACCAAAAGGCTAAATACCTACTTGTTTCGCATTACACGGATTTATTAGCTGCGGAAACTTTGCGAAAGGAGACCTTACAGCGAATTTCAAAATAGCTTGGAATTACACTGGCTTGGGTGATTAGAAAACTTTTCTGGCGATAAAAAATATTGTCAACTGCATTCATTGCAAACGTTCTCCTTTGATAGATTTTGCAACAATTGAACCCAATACGACATCCACTATTTTCACTTACAGAACATGTTCAGTGTAGGAAACACCAATCGTTCTACCGACCCGTACATACTGTACAGAGAAAAAAACTTATGGTTAGCATTCTGTGTGGTTTTATCGACAGAAAATGTTATAAAGGCAATATAATGTTCAATCAGTCAGTGAGCGGCTGAGTTTTGCAGTGGGAGCGCGGCAACAATAACGATGTTGACTGTGGCGTAGTGTACGTCGTGTTGGGTTAAATTGTTCCAAAATTTATTGAAAGAGAACGTCTGTAATAAATGCAGATGGCATCATTTTCTTTTGCCAGAAGCGGTTTTCTTATCATCCAAGCACATTGTAATTCCAAGCTATTTTGAAATTCACTCTAAGTTGGCTCTTCTCGTTTTTGTGATTTTTTCAACAACCATTAGACGTTTGCTGTCAAAATTATCAACAGGACAGTTTAAACGACGTTTAGATGAATCATTTGGCTGTCAAAAGCCGATAATGGTTGCAGACAGTGTTGTAGAGGTATCGACGTTGTTTCCACATCACTGCAATGAAGCATTTTGAATTCAGGAGTATACTAACAACAACATTGCACACTTACATTTGCAAACAGGAAAGTATTAATGCATTAATTACCCTTGGCCATGCATTCAGATATATTTAAACTTGACAGAGCAACAGCGTTCTACAATTTTCAAACTGAATCTATATTGAAAAAAGGGTAAAAATATAGAGTAAGGTTATGCAAATCAGCAATACATTTGCAAATTTTGGGACATCCAATCAAATGCATTTCCATAAAAAGTAAGAAAGTATGGAGAAATACAAATTCACTCTGGCAAAATATTAGGGTACTTTGCTTTTTTTTACACATTTTTGCAGTCATCAAAATGTCCAGCATTTAAGCAATATAATTATCAGCGTAAAACTAACTATTCGGATTACCTAAAGGGCCTCACTAATACCACCTGATGGCTGCACAACACGTTGAGGAGGAAAGAGAGAAAATCGAACCTAATTACTATACCTACATCTTTTGAGAACTCAGATACATATGAGTACTATAATTACCATGTTTGGTGGAATATACAGCCATCGTTTTATCTGATGGCCCACTGTATTTGTCAGCTTGGTGTTTTAACAGCTTCATTATATCACGTTCTCGAGTGGCTGTTTCCATGTACTTAATGTTTGGATGAGTAACCGATAAAACCTACGAAAACGCCGCGTTAATTTGTGTCAGACATTTACCGTACAAGTATGTTGCTATGGGGGCTTAGCATTGAGCCGATTATGTATTCGCCTCCATCAGCCTAGTTATACTTACATTGCATGATCTCGCACCCCGTCATCTTTGTGATAGAAAAAATCGAGCTGTATTGTAAAATAAATTAAGTGAATTTCAAATGGGAGTTGGTTGATTGACCAGAAGACCATTGCAGGTTCATATTATCACGGACGTTGTCACACAAAGACGTTCGACTGGCTTGATGTTGCACTTAACTGCCGTTAAACAACGATGCTGAGACTAATTACCGATTAGAGGTTGTGCACGAAGTCTGCATCATTTCAAATGAACCTTCATTTTCAATTTTAACGCCAGTTGGATGCGCTATACAGGTAAGTAACAGCCTCGAAGGGCATACAGTCATTAAATGTCAGTGCAATTTATGCTGTCGTGTTTGAAGAGCTTGCTTCTGGCTACACATACTATATTTTCTTTTCACTGTTCTAGTGAAAGGAAGGGTGTCTAAGCAGAGATGTTACAAGATTGCTTGATGTTGGCTTATCTACTACTGTAACATTCTTATTCCTGAAATATACTTAGTTTATAAATGTGTGCATTGTCGTCTGAAATTTTCCGTGTTTGTTTTTCATGTAAAATTGAAAAGTTAAACAGACTGATTGTGATAGCGAGTAAGGACTACAGCAAGAACATTAATTTCTACGAACATTACATACTCTCGAGTATGCACAATTCAAATGTGTTACAGTGAATTTCGAAATAGCTTGGACCTACAACGTGCTTGGATGCTACAAGAAAAAACATTTCTGGCGATAGAAAATGATGCCACCCGCATTTATTACAAACGTTCTCCTCCGATAAATTTTGCGAAAATTTATCCCAGTACGACGTTTACTGTGCGACAGTCAACATCGTCAGTGTCGCTGCGCTCCCGGTGAAAAACTCATCTTTACATAGACCGCTTAAACACTCTTATATTGTCTCTATCACATTTTCGGTCCGGCAATAAAACTGCACAGAATGCTAACGATAGGTATATGCTCGGTTCAGTGTGTACTGGTTGATACAACGATCGGTATTTTCTACACTGAACATGTTCTTTAAGTGAGAACAGTGGACGTCGTATTGGGTTAAATTGTTGTAAAATCTACCAAAGGAGAACGTTTACAATGGATGCAGTTAGCGGGCATTATTTTACAAGTGGTAAAGCTGCAAACTGATGACGTCACAATCGCCGTACACAAAACACAGACGCCCCGTAATCGCGGCACTGACTAACTAGTAAGGTTTAAATAATATAAATTTGCACTTTCTTCATATCACTGTCACAATTTCCGACTGCATATGTTTTGAACGGGTGAAACACCGTTGGGGCCAGGAATTGGGGTTAGCTGACCAAATTGTCGGAACGGAACGAGCAAGAGCAAGCGGAGCTAACCCCAATTCCTGGCCGCCACTGTGCTTCACGTGACACAAAATTAAGCAAATGAAGACCAACACAGACTTTTTAGGGTTAGGGTAAGTTCATGTGATCGCGGCAATAATTCCGTCTCATTCCGGGTAGAATATGTCCCCTCTCATGTTTTATTCTTCAAATTGGTTGTCATGTTCAAACTGACCCCGACGGCAATTGCCATATTGACCCCGTTTCAATACAGCAGTTGCGAAAGACGGCACGCTGTTACATAACATAATTCAGAGTTTATTCAAATGCAGATAATAATCAATATGACCACCAAACAAGCTTTGTATGTTTTCATTTGCATTACTTCTTCTACAGACCTAACGTCACACCTGTACATTAGTTCAAACTCTGCTATGACTTGTTTAAAGGGCCATTATTTGTAACTTTTGGCCATTTTTCACCTCGGAAAATCCCATGTTGGAGGCTCATATTTGTTGCAAAATGTTGTTTTACGAAGAAACATACATGATTAGTGATGGTATAGCCACATAAAACTGCTAACTTTTGTTCAAACGTGTTGCCTTCCGAGCTCGTTTGTTGACGTCTGGCATGCTCAGCGTGCTGGGGAGAACGCAGATATGTACATGTTCACGTTTATTGCGGGATCAAAACAACATTGTGTCGTGGATTGCCAGACATCTTGTTACGCAAGGTGCTCGGACAATGGACTACGACGTAAGTATCGGGGATAAGTAATGAATATTTATTTTGAAATTGCTTTAAATGGCTCGCGCAGGTGCAGAAAAATGCCTACGTTGCAACCCGCGTGTCAACAGAGTTTGTATTTCTGTCCGGACAAAAATTGAAATTTTCGTTGTAAAATCACATGTTACTTAGTTGTAGGGCACGTAATGTTTCCGAATAATAT
>LD357123.1:35507-45772 GCA_001465055.1 Ptychodera flava
TATTTTCTGGCTCCACATTACCACTGAAATGTAAATTTTGTATTTGCCTGTTATGACTTGTGAAGTGTACTACTACTACTTTTCACGGTAATAAACCAAGTTATATTTATATGTACCAATTTGAAGCATGCTACTTTAGTGCCAACTTTCAATGTTTGACTCTGTAGTTATTCGTGCAAGGCAAATTAAACGGTGATTTTTTTTCTTACTTTGAAACCTTTAAAATGAGACCAACAGGTCGGAGATCAGTTTATAATTGTTCAATATTGAGAGTCGGCATGTCTTTCCCCACGCCCGCTCTATCGCAAGGCTTCAAAAATAATGCGCGCGCAATGAGTTCATTATCAGCTGGCATGAGCACCTCTGACCGAGTCCCTTTGTTCGCTCTTCGGAGCCTGAAATCGACCGGAGCCATTAGTCAAATTACAAAGCTCTCCATTTTTCTCAATATAGAAATCGCACCATAAGCGCATAATTTCAAGGTAACAGCTTCACTAATCAGCAGAATAGGGAAGTATGATTACACAAGAAAGGAAAAATATGCCAAAAATGAATTAAGATTTTGTTTATGTAAAAAGTATAGTAGTTAATAAGCACAGACTCGTTGATGCTGATGCTTAATTTTCGGCAGTCACGATTTTCCATACTCATATATAGTTTTACGCATGCGCACAAAATGGAAGACGACGAAAACAAAATGAACATTGCTGCACGTAGAGAACTTTGAAGTGTTATCCGAACGAAACTTGTTGCCGGATTTCATCAATCACTTAGTACGGTAGCCGCGCACTTCCACGCAAAAATGCTGATTGTCATCATTCGACTTTCCGTCATTATGGGGTGAGTAACCTTCAACAAGGCTATAGGATAATCTTCGCTGACACACTATGTCTTGCTTTCCATGGACCAAATTTACCTGATATTGCCCTTGGAAGGTCAGATGTGACTTTTCATATTCATTTCTTTCTCGATATACTTCAAATGTTAAAAATAACGCGGGGCTATATTGTTTTTGTCATGTTGGAATGTATTAATAGGTTTCGTACACTATTACATTGCGAATGCGTTTTTCGATAACATTTTTGTTTTGAAAATTACATAGTTGAATAGCACTTTGTAATATAAGGCATACTCCTACGTTGTTGCCATAGGATTCTTCCAGCTCATATGGAACTCACCCTAAAATGACTGTAACCAGAAAAGCCACGTTGTCCAAAATTTAAAATGACCATCCCCTGTCAGACTCTACGTTTCCCTACAACAATTAGAATCTAGGTTCCAGGTTCAGATAACATCTAGTTATTCCATTTCATATGTCAGGACGTGCATTTCTATCATGAATAGCTTAAATATTTTATTTGACACTGGAGTAGTAACAGATTTCCGTTCATGCATACGCATCCATGTATGCATCCCTGTATCCATCCACCCATCCGTTCATCCATTCATCCATCCATCCATCCATCAATACATTCATTATCTTCTTACAATATTCTGTAGCAAAATGATATGCTTGTATTTGCCTTAAATTGCAATATCCGTTACACAGTGTTCAAATGGTTAATTTTTAGATTGCAATTTAAATCGAATTAATACATCGAGTTTAATCGAATAATTAACTGTTAGAGAAATATTTTTATTAAAATGAAAAATGTCGCTAGAATTTAATGCGAATACGACATTGCTCATTAACATGGCAAACATGTGGAAACTCACATTTCTTCGCTTATATTACAATATAGCAAACTTTAATATGTCATCATATTTTCTATACTTTCTATTTGCCTTTCCCTGCACATTTGATAGAAGATGATAAAATTCGTTTACTACCGAAATTGCTCCGAATATATTATATATTAACGGAAGCAAATGATGGGACAAAGGGCAATCGTAATATCCTTTAGTTCGACTTGATTCGTCACTTTGGAAAAGCAACATCTGATCAAAACTTTCAATTTATACATTACAAATGTCATTGGTATATTATGGTATCTCGGTTTCTAAATGTAGCTATTGCAATTACGATAGGTTAAACCTAAAAACACAAAGGGCACACGCACAAACACATTGTAATTGACATGTTTTATTGTTGAAGGGTTAAAATTACGTGTAAGTCTAATCAGCCGGTTTTCTGACATGACTATATTTCATGGTGACCAAATTATTTAAACTTCAATTAGCACATAAAGGTAGTATTTGCACTCTTGGGATTCGCAATATCATTAATAATGCAGCACACAATGCGTTTTATTTTCAAACGTTTGCGATCTTTCCAATTATTTTCCGTTATCTTATCATTGCAATTCATAATTTTTTACTTGTTGCTTTTGTTATAATAAGTGGTTGACACCCTCTTAACAAAAAAGCTGTGGCTTTGACCTGACCACAAATGTCAACAACTCAGAGGCCTAAGTAATGATCTTAAAGCATAATAGCACAGTGCTTACAAACTGCATTATTCAATAAGTAATTTATAGTTCTGCATCCGCCATGATCGTTTTAACCAACTTACAGCAACTGTACAGTAATTTCTTCGAACCATTTTAGTTTAGTTTTGTTTCCTTGGCTTCACGCTTACGTTAAGTTGAAAATGAAAATTTACAATGTACAATATACATTCTTTCCATCTCAACACCCTTCCCTTCATCAGTCCATCTTTACATTCATCTATCCATTTATCAAACGATCCATCAATCCATCCATCAACACAGAATATGGACGGCATTCGCAGGTTGCAACTACTTGGGGCCAAAATAGAACAGTTGAAAAATGTGTTTGCTAACTTTTCCTAAAAACATTCCTGTTACGTTTTAAACCATCAAATTATGAGAACTGTGACCTATCTAATAAGAAAATTTAAACAGAAAGCACTATCTTTAAACGCAAAGCGGTCGACATTAGGCGTCGCATAAATATTTTCGTTGCAAGTTTTCATTCAGTCGCAGAGACAAATACGGTATTTGCATATTCCATTGAACAGCGATTTCTTTCAAGTTGTAGTAAAACAGGGATCTCAACAATGGATCCATGGTGAATAAAGTACCAGCACACAACCCTGTTATTCTTGACTTTGAAAAAGAATTTTGGAAAGAGTCCTTAAGGAAAGTTTGAGAAAAAAAATTAAGACTTTCACTTTCGAGGCACACTGGACAAAATGTTTGATATACTTTCAGTATATTGACGTATATGGAACACAATATTCACGTAACGTATCTTTGTACATGGAACATTTCAATGCGTTCTTAACAGACATTTATTGCTCTACGCCATCTGCCACGTTGCTTCCAGTCACGACGTACTCCGGCAAAGAGACTTTTAGTTCAGTTTCTACCGGTTCATTCTCGCCATTGAGCCAATGCAATATGATATCGTCTGCTCAATATGCATCTGAACAAATAAGAATTCAAAGCCATATCGAATTTCGGAAGCGCAGGTTTGAAGATCATCTTCTAAAAAGTACGAGTCTCGTAATTTAGGAAGCATTTTGCCAGCCTCTATGTATGTATATCACTGAATATCAATTTTTAAATAAACTTTTTTTTCCGAATAACATAAAAAAACAGCAACATCAACAAAAACTAAAACAAGAACATTGATATCAATCATCATCACTATCATCACTATCATATTTAATATCACAGATGGCATAGTCATGATATATTTTTGATACACAAATTTTTCAAAGAAAGAAAAAAATGGGAGCAAGGAAAAGGAAAATCGTTGTCAAGCAGCTACTAAGTCGAGTCCGTCCCCGGCCCAATATGCATAAACGTCATTAATATGCTATTGCAACAACTTGCCTGTACCTAAGATGTACCATATTAGCTAGTAACTAAAATAGCAAATGCACATGCAATTTTTTTATCAACGAAGCAACCGACGTAGTCATAAATTGGACTGTTCCCGTTTCAACATGTCAGAAAACGGTTGGCGTTTGTAAAATTGGGAAATGTTTATGATAAAGTAGGTTTCTGTGGACATGGCTTTTGAGAGTTTCTCCCCTTTCTTCTGTCATACCTTACTGGTGCGTTCGTTGTTGACTTTGTCAAAGTTAATCCGGTGATAATCTGGTGGCAGCGTCCACATTTTAGTAATTTTCCCTTGCTTGCTTTATCGCATTAGGAAATCAAACTCATCAGATAACAACGCAACACAGTGACAAAACTTTGCGTAAGATTGTCAAAGGACAAATACGTGACACCGCGAAGGAGCTAAAGAAATTGTTACAAAACCGGTGCTAACATAAGACTACGACACCAAAGGTTGGCAGTATTCTTTATTGGCAATACACATCATGGTCAAACGTATTAAAATACAACAAACCATAGCAAAAAGAACCCTGTTTTGAGCATAAGACACTCCTACCCCAGCCCAGGACATGTTGTGTAGCCGAAATGGTCTGTCCTCTCTGTGATTAGAAAGTATCAATTCTACTGATAAGAGACGGCATGAGGTCCCAATCATTTATTTGTACTGGAGACGAAGGAGACGCTAAAGTTTGAGAGTTTTGACATGGGCTAGTTTGGGTCTTCGCAGTGACTAACGGCAATATTAACACCATATAATAATCGTACTCAAAAATTGCATTTTTCACAAAAGAATGCTTTAAGTTTCTACTTTAAGGAAATTATAGGTCGTTGCGTGGATCACTTGATAGTCGCAAGTAAGTTATTAATAATAGACGCCAATCATATTATAGGTGGAGTTTTATGTGGGTCATCAGTATTTGTAAAACGAACAAAAAAATTATCTAGAAACGTACCATGACTATAAAACCTGTATTCAATTAAACTGATTAGAGATGGACTTAATGTCAATAATAAATTGAACCAAACATACGCTTAGGTACGCATGCGCAGATCATATAGGATCTCGAAAACCTGTTTTACATGATTGCTGTGTGAGGTGGAAGATATAGGCATACTGAAGTGCGATGCCTTCCTGCATTTGTCATAAGGGCATTTTACCCATTTTTATGTATGCCCTGCTCCTCTGGATGTCTCTTTGCGCCTTGGCGTTAGGGTGAGTAAATAATGCTATACATTGACACATAACGTTAATTTTTTATCAGCCGTTCCTTCATACCGGTGAAACAACACTAGTGACGTTTGCATTGCTTTCCGCCCACTTTGTTTCTGTATAAGCTGTCTGATACTCATAATCCCATTCACTATGATCAACGGGATGTAAAGTTAAAGTAGACTCAGAGTATGAGGTATCCAGTCTGAATGGCCTGGCGACCTTTTCAGAAGCCAATTGGCATGACACTTAATACTTTGCCGTGTTAGCAGTCGCACAATGACGTCTCACTGGCCCAATAACAGTGACGCAGTGCAAACAGCAATGAGAAGGCCACTCACCTGTGTTTGGCAATGTAAGAAAACTGCAAATTTTTGACTGAAAAGCCGATTTTAAACTTGGTGAGTGTCATCTAAAAGTAACCGTCTGAATGGGCATACACTCAGTCTATACGTTAATGATTTCAATTTATATAGCTCTTTCCCTGTTGAGTTTTAAGCCTTTGCCTCCTTTTACAAATGGTTTATTTGTATGTGTCGCTGCTTTTACGTAATGTAACATTTTATCATGAACGTGATAGAAACCAATATAGCATGCCGAAATGGAGGTTTCAGAGTAAAGATATTCTTTGAGATCACCTAAATATTGTACTGTACAAAGGTGTCACTTTACAATACTAAAAATGGGCGAGTCTGACGTATAGTGATTTTATAATAATAGCAATGCGAGAATCATGATCTAAAATGTAAAACGAATTGTTTTCGACGTCTCTATTTTAAATCAGCCTGATGATTAATTTTAGACTTATACAGTCGTAATTGTAGTGTGATAGCTAAGAACCCTTCAAGGATCATTGCAAGAAGTCTAAATGCCCTCCGTTCCACAGTGACGTACTACGCATTTAGCAAATGTACAGACTGTAAAGGTCGTGGATCTTCAGGTGTGCATGTGCTACGATTTGTTTACAAAAAATTATTTTTATCTACAAGGCTTTGGTGGTCATTGCATATAGTCAATATGACGGCAAGAATTGACTTGAACAACAACTAAGTTGCCCTGATTCCTTTTAAATGAAATGTCATAATACAGCTCCAAAACTGTAGGGGAGTTTCTCGTTCAAAAACAAGGATGCAAAACGTGTATACGTTCCGAACGTTCTCTAACAAGTGTATGTGTTAATTGACCTGACCTTTGAAGGAAATATCGAACTCCGGTTGCGACATGTAAATAGTTTACCCACTATCCTAGTGCCTTAAGTAAAAAGATCCGGTAAGTTATAAGTGGGTAGTTTCTTGGATGTGTTTCTTGAATATTGTAAAATATATAACCTTTCCGATCACTTTTCTGTCAGCATGAATACGACGAACAGGGAACAAGGCGACTGTGCAGTAAACGAACAGTCTCGTCCGTCATTACTTCTGACGGAGTTGATAAAAGGACAAGATAACCGTATTCGCCCTCAGGCTGGAGGTAAGAAATCGCTAATCCCTTATTGATCTATAGAAATCATTTTCGTCAACATGAGGGCATTGGTCGGCACAAACCGTGTATCTAGGCTAATCCCCTGAAAGCGGAAAATTTCCGCGTTACCGAGTTAATGGCTTATGACTCCCTTGAGAGTAAATAAACTACCGATCAAGTAGAACAAAAGGTCACAATGTTTGTGAAAATGACACCCGTGATATTTGTAGAGCAATCACCGATTAACAGTTAGTTTGCACCTCAGGCAAGGTATCTTTTCATATGGAAATGATTTCGAACCTACAGCGCTTGTGCCAGGGAATATTGGCATGAAACTGTGCACCTGAAAAAAGAAATATTTCGTGTACTTTTTTATCGATCAAGATAGCAGGGAACTCATTCCGGTTCAATTATCATTTCAAATATGATTTGCACAAGGGAGTCGCATGTTTATCAATGTCTGACAATTTAAATATGGTGGTTGTTATGGAGATCAACCGGTTCGCATATGTTGTTCGAGGAAGCTAAACCGGAGAATATTACAAACAACGCTGCACCCCATTTCATTTTGTGACCAATATTATACGAGTACTGTTTTATTGAATCATATATCGTGCAGACATTAATTAATGCAAAAGGATACACGTTCTTATTTCTAAATCCCTTTCAATTTGTACTTATCATATAAGTTATTCTGAACTTTTATTGAACTTTATTTAAGACAAAATTTAACATGCGTAATAAATTATTAACTGAAGTAGACTATTCAAGCGTTGTGTTCCTGATTCCTTTTCTCTTAGCTTCACCTGTAGACCTTAAAGTAAACCTATACGTGGCAAGTTTCAATTCAGTTACAGAGACGGATATGGTGAGTGCGAACGTATTCACTGTTCTCGAAAGCGAAGAAATATCGAGTGGTAATTTTGCGTAGCAGATTATAAATGCACTTGGTGTTCTTAACAGGCATGCTTTTTTGCTACTCAGAGAGAAATTAAACTTTCTGGCTGTTTCAAAGGACATTGTTTATATGTTGTTGTTTTTTTTATATAAGATTAACATCAGAATGAATGGGGAAGTATGACATGTTAAAGCTACACTGAATCCACAACCTTTTTCAAAGCTGTTCCAACATTCGTTATCGAATGAAATGAAACGACATTTCTTTAAAATTTAAGAGTCTTATTTGAGAGTCGGTTTGTAATATATTATTTCAGGAATAAAATGTAAACATTGAATAAAATTTGAGCCAGTCAAAATGGATTTTTATTTTTAGTTGAATGTAAAAAACAAATGGAAATGAAACCTAGAAATAGGTTGATGTGCCTTTATTTGCATCATGATGACTTTACCCTACTTCTTTACCTAACGTACGACTGCACGTCTTGATAAAAGATGAATCTAACCAATGTTTTGGGTTAACAAACTGCTGAAAATTTTCATTCATTTTTTAACAACTGTACAGTAATTGAAGCGTTTATTTTTTAAGCGGTATATCTAAAGTATAATTTACCGTATTTCATTTGTTAAATATAACACTTACACAAGCGCCCACGAATTCTGCGAATAATTTGACGACACATGACAGTTGCTTGCAAGCAAATGCTACTTGCAATAGTTCGATTCACAAAGCAAAAACATTTTAGTTGTTTACATTATATGGGGGTCAAGATGACTGCAAGATATGATAATTTCCAGGTTGATTAGTTTGTCATATGCTTCGATCGGAGAAGTCAAGGGTTTCCTTTGTCCGTAATGATCTGGCTAATCGTAATTTCCGACAGTGAAAAAAGTGGTCATTATGGTATAGACCACCGTCTTTAGAGCAGTCCCCAATTTCAGAAAGATACTATCGCCTCGCACAACTAGGTTTAATGGATCTATGGATAAAACAATCATTGTACTTTCCACCTTATTACTGCATATTTGCACTGTAATCATTGTGCCATTTAACTGAATTATGATCTACTCAATCAGAAATGTCCTTCGATAAACTCATCTGTCTCCGATACGTATGGATTATTCTAAGTACTAACTGCACGGTGATATTTCTCATTGTTTTCAAAGGAATACTCTATCACCGTATATTATCGACAATTTTGGAATGACCGTAGGTTACTACACAATTCGTCGATGATAACAGTCAACGGTGATGTGCGTGAAAAATTTTGGACGCCAGATACATTCTTTTTGAATGCAAAAGAAGCAATCATTCATGACACTTCTAAGCACAATTCGCTTTTTTACATACAACCCAACGGTGATATCACATATAGTCTAAGGTTTGTACACTTGTTTCAACGGAAGAATACTTTAAACTTTTATATTTTAAGGTTTATCTTTAATAAATTAACATACCAACGAAAAGTGTCTATTTCTTTTCTGTTGTGTAGCTATCCGTTAAAGTAACAAATACTGGCCTTGAGTAAAGGTTAAATGCTTAACTTGTCTTTTCATCTGTGGCATTCATTAACGTCTGTATATAATTCTTTCACGCATCTACATAACACCCATTCTTCAGAGACATGAAGTAGTCAATTTTTTAATTGCAATAACCATTTTAGTAATAGTTTGCTGATTAAGATCACAATGCTTGCAAAAGCGAAGTGAGTGCAGACCTGACGTGAGCAACAGTAATGATTCCATTATAAAGATACCATTAGATTTTCAAACTTAAATGCTCAGGACTATAATTACTGCTTCTGACACGTATAATTGGTCACCATATACACCATTTTATCAATTTGCAGAATAACACTTTCACTTTCTTGCCATATGGATCTCACTGCATTTCCCTTTGATGTTCAGGACTGCGGAATAAAGATCATGTCTTGTGAGTATCAGTTGCAGAAGGTTTGACAGTAACTGACGAATGACGCACAAGCTTACATTATGTTAGTTACGCAGTACTCATGGACATAATTAATATTTTATCGTCCTTTGCCTTCATAACATGTTTACCCATTTCTATGCATATAATTAATTCAAAGGTTTTTGTCACATTGGATCAAAATCAGCAGAGAGAGCAAGATTTTTTAACCAGGGCTTTTTCTGTATACTGCAAAATACTGTGGTCTAAATATATTTGTTTTGGCGAACGAGATCATCATGGCTATTTGCCCGACTTCAGGACGGCTAATATTCTCTCCGTATCGCAAGCGAAACGCTTTAATTCAGGCAATCGCTTATTTTTACGAGTCGATAGACGGTACAGGTACACAGTCCTGATTCCATTCAAAAGAGGTCAGAAATTGCTCTAACTATACACGCAGTAAAATATCTGCGCCATGTTTGATACAGAAAAAAACTTAAAAGAAATATTGGCAACGATCGCCAAAGAACAGCTAGCGGCTGGACAGTGCTTTACAACCAACTTCCAGTAAAAGGTCCCCTTTTAGACTGGAAAAGTTACAAAAGTGTATCTGATATTGAATACTTATGAAATCATGTATAGAGGTCGTCTGACGACAAATTCTGATAAATGCAAATCGGTAGTAAACTGGCAAGACCGAAAGAACATTCATCTTTCAATGCAGAATTAAGGTAATTTTGTTCAAGATACATCCTCGGAAAACTTAGATCTTTAGGAAAATCGGAAAGGACACCATCTCGGTCACATTAAAGCACAACTTATTCCCTTTGTTTGGTGGATAGAAGGAAATGTTGTATGCTACACATGTGGCGGTACGCCTGGCGCATTTAATCCATTTGCTTTTATGTGCTGCCTGTCTCTCCGAGAGAAGTGAACGTGTCTTCAATATCCCTATAAGGAAACATCATTATCTAGT
>LD357123.1:45851-58445 GCA_001465055.1 Ptychodera flava
TGCCATTAATGCTATTTTTTAGTAGAACCATTTATACCTTCATTGCACCTTTTTATAGCATAGACAATGAAATCTTTATTGACAGATGCGTACAGAGTTGAGGACATAGTATTACACTGGTTACAAAACGCTTCTGTCGAAGTCGAGGAATCAGTCCAATTGCCGCAGTATCATTTGATTGGCACAAGTGTGACAGAAGGTATAGAACATTACATACCAGGTGAGCTACGTGTCCTCTGCGACCACTGCACTATAGGTCTACGATGATATTCCGTGATGAAGCAAATATGTATGTATGTATGTATGTATGTATGTATGTATGTATGTATGTATGTATGTATGTATGTATGTATGTATGTATGTATGTATTTAGTAATTTTCAGTTATTTCAACAAAGTTCCTCTACCCGTCAATTGATCACCGACGAAAAAGTCAGCGCCGTCAAAACGTTACAATTCGGGAAGTCGGAATTGATATGTTAAGAAATACATTAACTTCTAATTCTTTCCTTTTATATTTCCACAGGAAATTTTAGCTACCTTAATGCTTATTTCCGTCTAGAACGCCAACTGGGATATTATCTTTGCTCGGCCTACTTTCCGTCCATTACGTTGTACATCATTTCCCTGTTGACGCTCTGGATTGATCCTTTAGGGTCGCCAGCGAGGGCAACATTAGGTATCACATCACTACTTGCTCTGATCACGCAATCAAGCTTGTTGAGAAGCGGAATACCGAAAGTTGCTTATGTAACGGTATTTATTTTGACGTTTTCATCTGTCCATCAGTCTGTCATAACCTGCTATTACATTTATTCTATTCAATAGTTTGTGTACTATAGTTCTGTGATGAATCTTAAATGTTAGATTATTTTAGACAGAAAAAAATGTCATATTTTCGTTTAAAGGTAGTGGGATGTAGAGCATGGATAAATACTGTATGTGAGTAGTTATGTAACTAAGTTAGAAATTTATGAGTGGGTTAATGGGTTGGTGTAAGTAAGTAAGTAATTAATTAAGAAAGCAAGCAAGTAAGTAAGTAGTAAGTAGAGTAAGTAAGTAATTAAGTAAGAAAGCAAGCAAGCAAGCAAGTAAGTAAGTAGTAAGTAGAATAAGTAAGTAAGTAAGTAAGTAAGTAAGTAAGTAAGTAAGTAAGTAAGTAAGTAAGTAACTAAGAAAAAAGAAAGCAAGCAAGTAAGTAAGTAGTAAGTATGGTAAGTGAGTAAGTAAATACGTAAGTAATTAAAGAAGAAAAAAAAAATTAATTCAGGAAGTAAGTAAATAAGAAAATAGGTAGGTAACTAGATTAGTAGGTATGTAGATAAGTAAGTTATTAGGTGAGTAAAATTGATAGGTATTTAGGTAAGAAAGTAATTTAGTAATTATGTAAGTAAGCAAGTAAGTCTAGGCAGGTAAGTAAGTAAGTAAGTATCTAAGTAACTAAGCATTAATGTAAGAATGTGTATAAGTAAATATTCAGAATGATTTAGGTGAGTTGAAAGCAAGTACAACAGCGAATCGAATGTATGTGTTTAAGTACTTAAGACGTGGGAGTAAACAAGTACGTAATGAAATAAATGATAAACCGATACTTATACGTAGCAATGCTCGCACACGGTAATACAAGGAGGTCATGTTCGCTTATTTATAGCCTTCTGGTGATAAAGTGAAGTTGTCTTGCTAACTTGGATTGAATTGCTTATGGAGAAGGGGTCGTAGCAACTGACATGAGAATGATGTCAATGACATAAAGTTACGTAAGATTAGTACTGAACCTCCTTTCTTTTAACTAATTGCTTTTCTGCATTTTAGTGTGCTGAAATCATATTTCTCTCTATCCAGGCACTAGACATTTGGCTTACGACATGCAATTTTCTGGTCTTCCTAATTATGATTGAGTATGCGCTTGTATATTCCCTGCATAAAGCCGGTGCCTCGATGACCCATTGTTCGAGAGAGAACAAAAGAGAGAAAAAACAGGTAGGACTGTGGTTTAAAGCTCTGCAAAGTCGAATAATTTTTTGTCCGTACAACATTTCATCATACATTCACTAATTAGGTTTAGGTATGGCGTCACTACGTAAACATTCTAAAACCAGACAATATTGATGGTCCGTGTGATAATAGCACTTAGCTTATTAATTGGAATAACTAACCGATACTTACATTCATCAGTATCAAATGTTTCCAATGTAACCATCGGCTTTGACTCATCCATCCATCCATAAATACATATATCCATAGACACATACATACATACATACATACATACATACATACATACATACATACATACATACATACATACATACATACATACAATATGATGTGGAATTTGTATGTATCTTTTTAGGGTAATTCTCGATGTAATCGGGACGTCAACTTTAATCACTCCATATCGACAATAGAATTACCGCAGAGGGAAATGTCCTTGAACGCCGACCAACCTTCGTCTGCACCAATGCGTGGAAGATGTTCATCGCACGCACGTAAACATATTGTGAACGAGAGGGTTGAAATGCAATCAAAGCGAGATTATATCCAAATTGCTAGACGTACGGATAAGTACAGTAGAGTTATCTTCATAAGTGTCTTCATTATCTTTACGATCTTTTATTGGACATTTTACTACTTTTCCAAAATATAGACTAAAATATTTTAGCCTTCGTTCATTCAAATCGAACAAAGTAAACAACATATGCAGTAGTAGTGTACTTGTAAGATAACATCAAACAGAAAATGAAAAACTTAAAAAGACAGTTTTAGGTAGAATGCACCTGGGGCAGAGAGAGAGAGAGAGAGAGAGAGAGAGAGAGTCGGACACTCAACCTTTCACAATTATTTATTTATTCTGATCTACACAACCACTTGTGTGCGCTTATTTTAAGGCTCTTGGTGTAAGAAAAATTTCACTGTCTTAGATTTTCTACAAACCACTTTTTTCCATAGAGTTTACACAGGGACGGCGGCCATTTTGAATTTCCGAATGTTTGAATTTTTGAATTTTGTTTGATAATTTGTTTCTCTAAATACCACAATTTTTGCTGAGACCTCCGACCTTTGTTCTAAAAGTTCAAAGAGAATGGTTGAAAGATTCATTGAGGAAAGTATGAACAAAAGTTTAAGTCTTCACTTTCGACGCACATACTACCTTAAGTGCACATTTAGCCAACAGATATATGATGGTTTGAAAGGCGCAGAGGAAGACAGGGTAAGAATAGACTAAAAAGGTGTAATAGAAGGCGCTGAAAATAGACAAATTTGTATATAACAAAGGCAAAATGGTTGATAACAGTATAATATGCCCCTATGGAAACAAAGGAGGGCGAATGTAGCATAACAAAGTAACCGCCTTTCTCGAAAATTCATTAAAGCCCCAGTGCTGCTAACTTTTGATAGTTTTTTTCATTATTTTTATTTTATAAATCAATTGCAACTTCTTGTTCTACTCCCTAAAGAATAGTGAAACACCAACGATTTAGCTTGTCAACTTAGCGTCTATATGTGTAAAATGTATTGTTATTGTTTACATTTGAATTAAAGTCCGGACCAGAAGTTAGTTTCCAACAATAACAATGCAGTTTACAACTATAGGGGCTGAGTTGACAAGCTAGATACTGGGTATATCAACAATCTTTGGGGAGAAGACCAAGGAATTATGGTTCACATTCAAAATAGAAATGGTGAAATTATCATCAAACGTTAGCGGCACTGGGGCTTTAAAAAGTGTTTAACCGACAATTTTACTGAGAACAGAAGACTTAAGCTTTTAAGTTTCTAGGCAAAAAGGCGTTGTACGTGGCCTTCTTAAGTTTTTTTTTTACGCATTTCCACCAGCCATGAAAGAATTCAAAAAAAGACTCTCTCTCCAAGGATGAAGGATCTGTATTCCCTATTGCATAATACCGTCGCTCTGAATTTACATTCAAATTCATGATAGACATAATGGATGCCACGACTTGTAAATTTGTAATGTCTGATCGTTACCATAGGAAAAAGTAGCATGACTTTTGAAAATGTATTTTCTGTACCAAGAAGAGCATTTTTCCTTATACTGTCTAACGTATCGTTCACATATCATCATTTGTATGGAACACTGCTATCATATACACCACGTGCACATGTTTTTCGATAATGTTGCGCAAGTAAAACAGCAAAACGTAAGACACAAATCAAAGTACAGATACTGAATCTTTCAAAAAATCAATTTCACTGCACATCTTTTACATTTAAAATGCGCATATTAGGCCTTAGTTGAATGTACCGTTACAAGCACATACACCCGTCGCCACCACTTTACTGTACTTTTGATGCATCATTTATTTTGCTGTTTTACTTGCGCAACATTATCGAAACACACCCGTGGCCACTTTACCTTTGATTAAGCCACTTGATGCAAGTCAGAAACTCGGTTTGTACGAAGGTAAAACCAGTTCTATCCGGGGTTGTGAATGAGCGTTAACGATTGGCACCCTGTGTTCAAGATAAAGATACAATGTAACATTACCATGCACTGGTCCATGTACAAGTCTTGTTTATGTCAATTTCTTCAGACACCCTGTTTGCTTTGGACACACAAGTTTGCGTGATGCTATAGAAGTGATCTCATACAAAAGCGTACATATCTGTCGATCAATAAACTAATTATCGTGGAGAGGTTTTAATAAATGAAAGTGGTATCTTGTATGTCAATTTTTAACACAGGGTGCCAATTGTTAACTCTCATTTACTACCTTGGCAGGGTCTGTTTTGTCTTTATACACGCAGAATCTTTGATACTGAATCTTTCAAACATTCAGCTTCACTGCACATATGACACCTTTAAAATGCGCATATTAGGCCTTATGTTAGTTGCATGTACCGTTACAAGTAAATAAATGTACCGCTCGTCAGAGAAACATGTTAAGTGAGTTGTGTATACTTACATAAAAAGTACAGCCCTTAAGACCTTTTGCAATTTAACATTCCCGCTTTCACAAGCAATAACAATAGCCGAATACTGCACGGTAATTTATTGTAATGCTAATTGCAACCTTTCTCATCTGCCTTTTTCATCGATTAAGATGTTATCAGAAAATGATAATTTATGACGAAATTCTAATTATCTATATAATATTGCCATTTACATGACAAATTATGCGGTATGAATTGAATAACTGGTGTTTACACTGAAAACTTTACAATTCTGTGAAGTACCTTGTAAAGTACACTTTCATATTGCTGAACTCGAAACATTTTAAACATTCTGCTGGTTTTCAGTGCCTTGGTTGTAATTTTATTTTCTATTTTACAGAAGGTGAAAACAATATGACATTCACAATGTCAAAATGATATTTATTTTTCTTTGCTTAAAGAACGTAGTCAATGGTCGATACTCACCATCACGTCATAATAATTTTAAAGTTGCATAAAGTGTGCATAACAGAGTACAAATAAAGTGGTTCTTAATCCTTAATTATTCCATAAATCACTGTAATTCATACTTCTTACTATAGACATCGCATTCCTCGTTGTTATTTTTCTCTCGAAATACTGTGAATATTGAATTGTTAACTAATAATTAAATAAACAAACTGTGCTGTATACATGTTTACCATACGATACAATGAATGTCATTATACAATTACAGCGCCATTTATTTGTATCGTGGATAGCATTTAAAAAAATGTTCAGTCTTTTTGATTTAAGGTCTTTTTTTCTAAATTTTTCTATCATTTACTATCTATTATTCTCTGACTTTGTGTCTGTTATCGTTAACCTCTCTCTTTCTGGTAACAGTTTCTGGAATAAATGCAGATGCCTTTGGTTCAATATGCGATAAATGATACAGGAATAGGACGAAGTCGTCGAATCCTGCTAATTACATCAACGACACCAAAAGGCTAAATACGGACTTGTTTCGCATTCCACGGATTTATTGACTGAGGAAACTTTGTGTAAGGAGACCTTACAATCTAAGTTGGCTCTTCATGTTTTTTTGATTTTGTCAATATGTACCTCTGGTATCAACTAACTTACAACCATTAGCACAAGCGCCAGCATTATGCGTGTATTAGCTTTAGTCTTGCCAGGGTCTAGCCGCAAAAATAGCAGCTCACGGGCGGCCGTGCGCGGTCTTTTTCTAACGTGTTGCTGTGCACCGCCTGCCGCTACAGGCCGGCGCTGCACAGCAAACACGTCAGAAAAGCCGGCGCACGGCCCGTGGGCTACAATAATTGCACCTAGCCTTGGTCATTTTTAGCCCTGACATGGTACCTTCTCAGCTCCATGGCCCTGCGTACAACACTGTGTTTTCCCAGCGCGGCGCGAGAGGCCTACCGCCTACCGTCCAGCATCGTATAACGCCGGGAACGCACAGCATATATCGTACGCAGGACTACTAGGGTTCTTCTATGGTCTTGTGAAACACAAAAGCCCTGCTGTGTGCAGCAGTGTGAACGTAACGTCTTTTATGTAAATCAACTTGCGACCGACATTATACGAACGTTTGGAAGTCACTATCCTGTTTCGAAAACGAGGATGTACATATATAAAAATTTCCGAGTACCAGGTATGTGAAACGAGACACTGCATAAAAACGCTATAATACTTACTGTATTAGCATGAATTATTGCCTGTATTTTAGCTGAATAGTGCATATACAGGTGAATACAGTTAATAATCCATTGCTTGTATTCAGAAAGCCTGTATTCATGTGGATTCATGTGAATTCACGTGTATTATTCTATAATACAGGCAACTCATTAATGTGAATTTATCTGTAGTATTGCGTTTTCATGCAGTGAGACTGTATATACAATTTTGCAGTTGTATTACGAAAGCGAGGCCCTTTATATATATATAATTTGTGCAGCTGTATGGAAACGAGGGCCTATATGTATACAGTTTTGCAGCTGTACTTCAGGTTCACCAGTCGACGTTCAGTACAACCTGTACGTAGCAAATTTCAATTCGGTTATGGAGGATATGGTAAGTCTTGGATCCACACCAAATTTATTCACCGCAACTGTCTCCGGATAACACAGCAGAGTAGGAATACACTCATCAATCTTGATAAGCCTACCATTTCTAAAACCGTCGCTCGAGCGGAAACTCGTTATTTTTTTTTCCTGCGCAACGCTTCTATGTTTTTAATTTATCACCGACTGAATGACGGAGTTGATATTTCGAAATTAATAATTCAAACTTCAAACATATCAATATGATGACGTTTCTTTAGTTATATTATTGTATTAATGATTAATTTTACCGGAATTATCTAATTTGTTCTTCACCTTCCTTCACCACACTTAATATAACACTCTAGAAGCAACGATATTCGCTGAATTCAGTGACTCGATGATTAGTCAACGACAGATAACAACAGCTTAAGTTTGAATCATGTAAATGCGCAAATTTGTCTGTCAAAGTAACAGTGACTCAATTCTTATGTTGATTATTCCTGAAGTATCACAATGTGGATGATGGAGAATATTGTAGATTTGGTATGTACATGTAGTTGACTCAAACATTTGCAGCACATGAGATCATATACTATAGGTATAAAATTTAATTAGATTGCATTTGTGTCACATTACATTAATATTATATAGGGCTGAGCCCTTTGTGTCGCGCCAGGGGTTATTAGATTAGAAGTGTTATTTGTATTGATTCATAACTAGTAATAGTAAAGGATGAAATAGAATTAATTTTTCCTTGCTATGTACGTTTGTACGACAACTATGCCCAGTTTACCCCAGTTTACCCTCTGATGAAAACAGTTCATGTAGACGATACCCTGCAGGATCTTCTGTTAAATGTTTAAAAATGTTGGACATAATAATTGGCAATTTTTTATCGTGATAACTTCCTATTGTGTTGAACAAGGGACGTATTGTGCCATCATTATCGTTGCAAGAGAAGCTGCACCGCCCAACTTCCACTAGCAAGCTGAAAACTGGCAATTTTTGCATCTAGTTATTGACACAGAGGGCGCTTTCCAAAATTAAATCCCAGCATTTTTTGCGTATGTCCTCGTTTATATGCACGACAATTTTCTCTCTTTTTCTGTTTCTTAGGCGTGATAGTTTCTATATTTTGTATCAATGACATGGTGGATAATAATACTTACTGGCTTTATAAAAGAGATATAACATGTTAATGGCATGTTATAAAAAAACCACTTTGCACGTTTCATATTTATTTACGAGCTCTCAAAAAACATTGCGGCACCCTTGGAAGTCGGATACACTTCCGGTTACTCGCATAGTATATTACGAATCTGCGCATGCGTAGTCAGTAAGCCGCTGGCGCGACTATTATTGCCTGAGTAGTGTATTGAGGCCCGAGATAGGTGGGCCATTTGCGTAACGTAAGGGCAGCAAGTGGTTCGCCGCATTATGAATACAAAATAAATCCTTCTGTTCATCAGGCAATGAGTTTTTTATTACTAGCTAAGAGACGGTAAGTTAGAGAAATATTCTGACTTGATTCAGTCGGACTAAGACAATAAAAAAGAGGTTAGGGGTAATTTTTACACACATGGTTGGCAGATAATTTCATCATGACTGACACGAAAACTTAAGTATTAATGGCAGAGGAACAACTCGAAAGATATTTACGGCTTTTTTTCCGACTAAAAAGCCAGCCGATAAGCTGGGCGATGTTAGACGACCTCATCTGATGTTGAGTATTTCTAAATCACTGATTCGGAGAAAGAGATTGCCGAAAATACTTGCAACAAATGGTGAGATTAATCAGAACATTTTATCTCTGAGAGAGTGCAGAATTTTCAGACCGCTAAATTTGTTTGGCGACAAGCAGCGCATTGGAGGCCCGTTCATTGGAATGACGAAATGATCGATTCGAACTTTGCTATTGAGCAAATGCTCGATATTGTAGTGAGAGTATCCCTTTGAAAATACCGATTACTGCGGAATTGAAGGATCCCAAAATAGTGACCGCGGGCAATTTATCTAAAGTAAACTATAGCTACTGATGGTATATATCATCATCATTTTTGTTTCGCAAACCCTAAGTTGATGTATTATACACAAATAGCCAAATCACATTTCGATGACGACAGACATTCGGCAAAAGTAACGTATCGTCACTGGAATTTGCTACTTGCACTTAGACAAGTAAAATGGTCAATGTATGCTTAGAATTGTTTGGTGGCAAGGGCGCCCGACGCATGGCATCAACGGTATTACTTGGGCAAAAAAGTAGCCCTCATGTTATGGCTAATCAAATCTAATCCTGGGAGTGAGCTAATTTCACAGTTTGACTTTCACAGTCATTGCCATATTTTCTTTCCCATACTCAGGTTAATATGGTCCATACTTGAAAAAAAGCTTCAAGTAACACCATCTGCAAAGAAACTGCAAATGACGACTAAACGAACGCAGATGCCACCACCAACAAGGCTTTAGTAACATAAGATTGTATAAATCCTTAACAGTTTGATATTTGTTGACATTTGTTGCATTCTTATATCTTGGCTTATATCTGTACGATGCGAATAAATGTTACACTTGACTGCGAGTACAAGTGTAACATAGAGTTTGCTTTACAAAAGTACGGTTTAAAGTTATTTCCGTTGACTTACTTTAAAGATAGCGTATTTGACAGTATTTGATTTTTCTTTTGCTTAAATGAGCGAACAATGAGCGAATAATTGGAATGCACTATAGAGGAATTAATTTTAGTACTAAGTGCGACATATTTCGTTTATACTATTTCTTTCACTGATTCTGATTCTAAACTTTGGTACCACATTTAAGACAAATTGTACATTAACATTTGAAATAACAATAATCACTTTTACATGAAGTTTACGGCAAAACAAATGACCATTAAAGATGTATTCCTAAATGTTAACAAAAACAAGCAATTTTTCTCGGCGGTTTTGACAAGCCGGGTTGTGTTTTTTTTTGTTTTTAAATCAGCAGAACATAACAAGTAATAACATGAAGTTATGAAGATCGATCGATACTTGTGTGATTGCCGTGGCCTGCACTAATACCTTATAATAATGACTAAACAGGAAAGAAAACATAAAAATACACGGCTTTAAACTAGGAAGTTACTCTTAAAACTGTTGCCGCTTTTTTCTCCGGTTTATCGCCATAAAGTTGGGGACGCTTTCATTGGACAAAATGAGGGGCAATTTGGCTGCAGTCATAAATCGTTAAATTTCTTCTGCTTCTGCTTTCCAGGGGATTAGGATTTGTTTCATTTGGCTGCAGCAGAAATAACAACTCATATTTAATCAAAACATCTAATAATATATATACAACGGTCATTTATGAGGAGCTATCAGTACTACACTTTACATACAACCATCTACGCGACTACGTTTACCAACGGCAATGAATATGCGGGACTATGTGACTTATCACCGGCGTCTGGGCGAAATCTACGGTCAAATTCTTTTTCATGATGTCCGTCAATGACACAGATTGCCCATATAGTATGCTACGGCCAACATATTCAAAACCGTTGACCTTGCCAGATCAAAATATTGGCGAGCTAAATTGCGAAGTTGGCAAAAATCCCTTATAGGAGTATTTATTATGGATTTGCCATTGTTTGCATTAACCTTAATACATTTGCTAAAAAGATTTCCCAAGGAAATGTCGTTACCCTTACTGATTGGTTGAGCTATAAAGGTTGAAAATGCCTGATTAAACTAAATATATATATCGAACTAGAACAGTAAAAACATTTACATTTAAATCAACATCACTGCAAATAATTGCAAAGTTTATGCACAAGTTCAATGAACGAAGCAGGTTGGTGGTATACAAATAGAAGAAAGATGCATGATTGATCAGTTCCTGGAACCACAAGGGTAGTTAGATCCATGTTTTTTATGACCTTTTGCTCTGGTTTCTACCAGTAAGAATTCGACGCCACGAAACTAAAACTGCGCAGCCTGTGAAGTCTTTATTGCCGATTACAAACAGCGGTGACCCGTACTAGAAAGGTGACAGGCCCCAGATCATGTTTATGTTATCGTGACAAACGCGTATATCCTTCGTTTCGAACCTGACCTCTTAAAGGAACAATGAAAGATATTTGACGAAAATTCATGTAAACAACAAGGTTGAATAAATCATGACATCTGGCGATAATAGAAATGGTAATTTCGAAATAAATATTATTGCTTTTCGTCAACATTTAGATCGTTATACAGTTGAATTAGTAAAAATAAAAAATACCAGTATCATTTTATGAATGTGCACTCCACAAGTTTCCCTGTCCTTACACGTTATAAACACAGCTCTTTGCCGAGGTCAAATATTTCTTTAACTAAAATACCCTGAGGCTCAAAGCATTTGAGCTTAACTTATATCCCCTAACATCAAAACAAACAGCATATATTCAGATCAAGTCGACTTGTAACTGTAACTTGATGAGCTAAGAGGTAGACATTTATTCAAATTGTGACAAATAAGTTGGATTATGTCGCGGTCAATTATATCTTGTGATGCGTGTTACCCATAGTAGTCTGATAAAAGCAATTGTCAAAATTTAAAACCTCTGCCGTCGACATGATATGTGTAAATACTGCGGTTGTGTATGAGCACTGACATTGGAAGCGCTTCTCAGTTTGAATATATTCAATTAGGTTGCCTTTAGGTTCATTCATACCAAAGTTTCAAAGCAATCAAAATTGTTAATTCAGAGAAAATGATTTGTTGACCAAAAGCGGGAAAAAATGCCCCCAATATACAAATATGAAAATTTCACCACAATCTTAACACATCAAAAAGAAGACAACCATCGCATCAATAGTATTAAGTTTCAAAGCAATCCAACTTTGGAAACCTTTGGAGAAAATGAATTTGAATCAAAAGTGAGAAAATTAGCCCAAAAACACAAATATGAAAATTGTACCACAATTTCAACAAATCTGACGGAGGCAAATCCTAGGATCATGCATACTAAGTTCCAAGGCAATGGGACGAGTGCTTTCAGAAAAGAAGATTTTGAGCCCCAAAATAACTATAAAAATTTCACTACAATTTGGACAACTTTGACTTAACGTACAATAATATACCAAGTTTATAGCCTATCTGGCCTGTGGTTAGAGAGTTTAGTAATTTACAGGAATGTCCCTGTTTTGCCTCATTTTCATAGTTTTTTTACACTGACATAATAATTTGAACAAAGTCACATCTCCACCCCTTGGTGCACCTGTACATCATATACTCTAGGTGCTGCGGTTTTGTACCTACCTAGCTACCTAGCTACCTAGCTACCTAGCTACCTAGCTGCCTAGCTACCTGACTACCTACCTACCTAGCTACCTAGCTACCGAGAGAGAGAGAGAGAGAGAGAGAGAGAGAGAGAGAGAGAGAGAGAGATTGTGTCAAGTAAGAAGGTAGTTATTCGACGTCATTTACCAGAATTGTAGTAATATATAATACGATCAGGCTTTACCAGGCTTTGAGTATTATGTATATAATACATTTCTTTACCACCAGCGAATTAATGAACCGAAAATAGGCATCGAATGGAGGCGATCTTTCAGTGTTTTCCCTAACAACCGCGCTCAGATCCCCGTTGGAAAAACCTACTTGAACTTTAGTCATCGCCGTTGGATCATGAA
>LD357123.1:61857-76112 GCA_001465055.1 Ptychodera flava
AGATCGCCTACGATTTTTCTTTTGCTTAAATGAGCGAACAATAAAGGAATAATTTGAATGTACTATAGAGGAATTAATTTTATTACTGAGTGCAACATATTTCGTTTATACTATATATTTCACTGATTCTAAACTTTGATACCACATTTAAGACAAATTGTACATTAACATTTGAAATAACAATAAACACTTTTACATTGAATTTTACGGCAAAATAAAATGACCATTAAAGATGTATTCCTAAATGTTAACAGACACCATCAATTTTTCTCGGCGGTTTTGACAACCTGGATTGTTTTTCATTTGTTTTTAAATCAGCAGAACATAACAAGGGCTTTATTACTTTCCGAGAGAAAACACTTTACTCAGAGTTATTGTTTAATACGACATTTTCTGGCATTTCCTGTAACACCGAGGGCACAAAAATATCAATATCGACAGTACGTTTACTGTGATCTCCTAAAATAGAATATCTATGTCAGATAATAGTAATTACGTGAAGTTATGAAGATAGCTTGATACTTGTGTGATTGCCGTGGCCTGCACTCATACCTTATAATAAAGACGAATTAGGAAGGAAAACATAAAATACACGTCTTTAAACTTGGTAGTTACTCTTAAAAGTGTAGCAGCTTTTTCTCTTGTTTATCGCCATGAACTTCGTTAAATTTCTTCTGCTTCTGCTTTCCAGGGAACAAGGATTTGTTTCATTTGGCTATCAGCAGGAATTATAACGATTCATATTTAAACAAAACAGCTAATAACATATATGCAACCTAGTTTATTGAGGAGCTATCAGTAGTACACTGTATATATAACCATCTACGCGACTACGTTTACCAACGACAATGACTGCGAAATCCACCGTCAAATTCTTTTTCATGATGTCCGTCAATGACACAGATTGCCCACATAGTACGAGGCACCAAATGTAAAAAAAAATCATTTACATACATACATACATACATACATACATACATACATACATACATGCATGCATGCATGCATGCATGCATGCATGCATGCATACATACATACATACATACATACATACATACATACATACATACATACATACATACATACATACATACATACAATATAATTGAGAATTTTATTTCTTTTTTTAGGTCAATTCTCAAGACAATCGTAACAGTAACTTAAATCGCTCCATTTCAACAATAGAATTACTGAGGACGGGAATGTCCTTAAACACCGACCAGCCATCGTATGCACATACATACATACATACATACATACATACATACATACATACATACATACATACATACATACATACATACATACATACATACATACATACACACACACACATACATATATACATATATACAATAATAATAATAATAATAATAATAATAATAATAATAATTTATTTTTCTAAAGCCATTTCCATCCATAAAATATCAAACCGCTTTACAATAAAAAACAAGATGAAAATACAATAATAATAAAAGTACTATAAAATGCTCTCGTTAAAATACAACAAGTACATTAAAATACTCCGTTAAAAATACAAACTCTACAATGCAATATGATACGAACATCAAAACAATGACTCAATCATAATACTTTCTGAAGAGATAAGTTTTCAGAGATGTTTAAAAGAGGCTACAGATGGTGACAATCTATGTTTTCAGAGATGTTTAAAAGAGGCTACAGATGGTGACAATCTAATTTCTTTTGGTAAGGCATTCCATAAAGTGGGAGCAGCATTAGAAAAAGAACGATTACCAAAATGTTTCTGTTCCCAGTTCACCGGCTCCAAAATTGGTGTAAACGCTGAGCGTGTAAACCGTTTAGGAACATGAACTGTTATAAGATCAGAAAGATAAGCAGGTGCTTGATCGTGCAAAATTTTATACACAAAAAGAAGAACTTTGAAATTAATTCTAGCATGGATAGGCAACCAGTGAAGCTCACGCCTCACTTGTGTGATGTCTGTCTGTTGAGTTTTATCGTCATGAATTGGTAAAACTGAAGCAGAGGATTTCTTTTCACCTATGAAATCGTCAACGATGCTACATAGTTTAGTCTGATCAGCTGTTTCAATACGAGTCCTGTGATATGATGCAAGTGCTTCAGTACAGAGTCTATTATAGTTCGCACGTTTTGCCGTAAAGATCAATCTGTTTACTTCAAGCGGATTTTTCCTCCATTGCCTTTCAACTTGCCGAAGATTACATTTTGCTTCACGCAGGGTAGTGTAACACGCGGTGTGTGGTTTGTCACCGACCATTTTCACCTTGGCCGGAGCAACAATATCCAATACATATGACATGTCCTCATGGAGGCGCTCAGCCAATTCATCAACTGTAGCACAGTCCATTAGTTTGAGTTTTTGAATTGTGTGAATGGCCTGACTGAGGTCATCAGAGGTCACCGATGAGATGTTCCGTGAAATGTGCTTAATACTGGATACACGCGGACGTGATAGATCAGTAACAAAACTGATTAAACTATGGTTCGATGGAAGAATGTCACTGAGCTGAAATTCCATGACGCACGTTTTATTTATATGAGTTATAACTAAATCGAGTGTGTGCCCCCGTTCATGAGTAGGGCCATGCACGTGTTGTTTAGGACCAAGATTTTCTATCAAGTCCATGAATTGCTGAGTATATCCTTCCGGTTTTTATCTTCTACGTGAAAATTGAAGTCACCTAATAAAATCAGGCGACCAGCTGAAATTACAATACTCTCCATAAATGTTCCAAACTCAGTCATAAAGGTCGTCACATTTACGCCATTTTTACATACATACATACATACATACATACATACATACATACATACATACATACATACATACATACATATATATACACATATACATGCATGCATGCATGCATACATACATACATACATACATACATACATACATACATACATACATACATACATACATACATACATACATACATACATACATACATACAGAGAGAGAGAGAGAGAGAGAGAGAGAGAGAGAGAGAGATTGTGTCAAGTAAGAAGGTAGTAATTCGACGTCATTTACCAGACTTGTAGTAATATATAACACATCTCTTTACCACCAGCGAATTAATGAGCCGAAAACAGACATCGAATGGAAGCGACCTTTCAGTGTTTTCCCTAACAACCGCCCACAGATCCCCGTTTGCAAACTCACTTGAACTTTAGTCATCGCCGTCGGATCATGAACTTGGATATTTAGAGTTCCATTAGCAACTTGAAAATTTGTGTGTCAATAATACATGACCATCCTGCGACAGCGTAACTTTCATCGAGTGACCTATGTGTTTTTAAGTCGTGATTACCCAATATCTGTGACTGTACTTGGTACATTGTTGTTGTATCTTACGTAAAAAGACGAGTATCTGTGCCGTTTTATATTTAAATAATAACACATGAGAGCGAGGGCAATATCACGATTTATTGCCTGCCCAAGGGATGGTGGTCATGATCGAAATATTGATGATGCCCGAGCCGTAGGCGAGGGCATCATCAATATTTCGATCATGACCACCAGCCCGAGGGCAGGCAAAAAATCGTGATATTGCCCTCGCTCTCATGTGTTATTATTTTTATTACACCGAACAAGCCAACATGCAAAGACACAAAAACACAAAGACTTCTTCGAGTACAGTTTGCCTTTCTGAGTCCGGACCTCAGCGTAACTTGTCAGTGCCGAGTCCAGGGTTGCCGCTGAAAGTTTGCCGATCTCCACGGTGGCGTATCCAAATTTGTTGCTTGCATAGTCGCTGAACACAGAAATTGCATTCCTTGTCGCTATTTTCGTTCGTTTGCTGTTTACTTGCATCAAAATATCATCTAACTGTGCCGGTGACAGCTCGGCATGACGTTTCGCAGCGATAGTAGCAATTACAAGCGAACGACAATTTGTTTTGCGCAGAAAGGATGCGCAGTAAGTAAAATGACGTCATCCATGTAATATCAAATGCAGAGGGCATCATCAAGTTCGCAAAGGGCATCATCACTTTCGCAGAGGGCATCATCACGTTCTTTTACATGTCACGTGAGTCGTGTTTAACCAATGGTAGTGCACGCTGAATGAGTGAGGTGTAATAATATTTCATGGTGAACGTTCAATGTATAATACACATTTTAGGAGTATGGCCTTCGTTGGCAGTAAATGTACAACTTCATGTCACACTTTGGCATTTATGTGCGTGCTCTGCGAAGCTAAGCAAAGGCTATACGTAATAAACTGTGACTCTTAAGTATTCACGCTGGCAAACAATACAACAAAGGTTATGTTTTCAGACAATTATTATACAGCTAAAAAGCAGAGGACTTTTAAAGGCTGGTTCTGTTCAAAGCAATATAAACTGACGAACCTCATTTAACGAGAGGAACGACCAAAAGTTCCAGCGAGTTGTTTTCCTTCTTACACCGCATAATGTGTGGCCTTCAACCAACTGAGGTTCAAGAATTACATGAAAGAAATTCGCCCATGATATTGCCAGGGCTTGATTCGTGCAGAAAGTTGTAGTTCTGCAAACTTTAATTCCCGACGTTCGGTTGCATAATGAAAGAAGCTCAAACTTTGCACTAAACATGTATGGACATTAGGCTATAAACTGTTTTTCTTATTATTTTAAAACTGTATTAGCATAGCATCCTGGATGCATTTAGATCGAAAAAATGATTTTGCGTAACAAAAAAACCTTGCAGCATGACTGCAACGGTTACCTTCATTAAAATTGAACGACTGTTACTTTGCATAAGGCAGTCTGGCGATTTCTATGTGGATTACTATAGCTTTAATGCATTATACATTTACCAGAATGTTTAACATCTCTGCACTTTAAGCGTTACCTCATTAATCATACCTAAAGTGAAGGAAATTGAAGCCTGACTGTTTAAATGAGTGATATGTTGACGTGGTTTACAAAGTAATCCTAGATCATAAACTGATAGACTGGATATCTTAATCATATTATAAAATAATCATAAGACTAAGATTCAAAATGGTGTTCTAAAAAGTAGTCTCGTGTATTATTTTAGAAAACTATAGCTTTATTAATAGCCATGGAATATTTCGTTCGTATGGTGTACAACATAATGTGGAACTATGACGTGTTATTAACTGACTAAATATTCCAATAGCATCAATAACTCTACTTTTTGGTAATTCGCGCCTCCAAACAAAAAAACTTCAACTTTTCCTCAAACTCTTCACGTACAAACCAGCAATCATTGTCCTTTAAAATCTAAGATGAAATCCAGTTTCGCTAAGCATATTGTGGGTTTAGACAAACGAAGTACAATGTACATGCACATTCATCGACACTTAAAATTTATGAAGACCGCCATCCCTTTGTTATGTTCATAAGAATAAGTCTTTATTGAAATAGAACAAATCAGTGAAATCTGTTCAGTTCATGAGCTTCAAATGAGTCCCTGGAAGTGGTAAACTAAACCACTATAATTGTAAAGGTACGATAGTCCGATAATGTGTCCCAAAGGCGAATTCTACCTGAACTTTATGGATGATTGCAAGCATTGTTGTTGAAATTTACACAAGAAGAGTGCAAATAACCCGTAATCGGACAGTAGATTTCATGTTGCATTTGAAAAAAGTCTTAGAGGACCCGACACATTAAAAACTAATTAATTTATTAACTATAATAATCGTTATAACATTTTAAATATTAAACATTTGAAATACACAAGATCTATGTATTTTTTGTCTCTTCAATAACTCTAAAGTATTTCAAAGAATAGGATCTTTTCTGTTTATTCGCGTTATCTGTTCCGTCGGTCAATGCTCTTTATTACAACGTTTACAACGTTGACACTTGTGCCATGAATACTAATGAGATAAAACAACTTATTAACAGCTTCTTGGCCTGTTAATTTGTTTTCCTACTAAAGTGAAAAACTTTGACGTTTAAAATTTGTAGTGACTATTGAATAGGGCATGTCAAGGTCAAGGTGAACAATGAAAAAACGTGTGGGCAAATTTGTAGTACCCTATACAATAAGCGAAGAACCAAAGGAGGTAAAGAGTTTAAGCTGGCTGGTATTAAAACGTTAATGTTTAACATTTTATGATCATACTTAATAATTTTAATGTTTTCTGAGCGGCCTCATCCAAACCATAATGACAGTTTCCGGCAACTATGAATAAATCATCATTTGCGACGTGTTTATTACTATAATCAAAAGTAGACAGCCCAGCCCTGTTATTCTGGATGAAATTCAATTGATTGGAACGAGGGTATTCATCTGTGTGTCATCTTTCTTCCCATGTTACTATGACTACAGAGTTATCCCTACATTGTACGATAAGGTTAACAAAGTCATTTACCTTTACAATGCAGTGGATAGCGAGAAAGTGTTGTCTGTATTCAGAATTCATTATCAAGTTATCGGTTTTGTTTGTTTGTTTTATCTAGTTTTTTTTTTGGGGGGGGGAACTGATGAATAATTTCAACTCAACAAATGTTGTCAGTGGTGTATGACGAAGCAGTCCCGAAAATCAAAGATCTTTAAATTTTTGCTCACACCTTCGTCATTTAAACTTTCAACTCTTCTCTTACCAAATCACTTATAAAAATCAGGGGGTCAATGTCCAAGATTTGGAACTGGAGAAACATATTACCTAACACTTAGCGATATTTGAAATTCGAAATGGCTACCAACCCTGTGTGAACTCTACGGGGAACAAATACATATTCGAATTTTGAAAAACTAAGACGGTGAATTTTTTTCTTATTGTAAGAGCTTTAAAATGAGCCCAACAAGTGGGAAGTACGTTTACAATTGTTAAATATTGAGATTCAGCATGTCTTTCCCTCACGTACGGTACACTGTACCCCAAGGCTTCGACAATTATGCGCGCGCAACGAGCTTAGGATCAACTTGCATGAGCGACTCTGACCGAGTTCCTTTGTTCGGTCTTCGGAGCCTAAAATAAACCAGAACCATCAATCCGATAACAAAACTCTTCATTGTTCTCAATATGAAAATCGCACCATCCGTGCATATTTGTAAGATAAAAGCTTGATTAATCAGCAGAATAGGAAGGTATGACCATGGAAGAAAGGAAAAATATGCCAGAAAATGAATCATGATTTTGTTTATGTAATAAGTATAGTAATTAATTTGCACGGACTCCTGGATGCTGATGATTAGCTTTCGGCGGTCACGATGTTCCATACGCTGATATACAGTTTCAATGAACCGTTTTGGGGACGTGGACCTTGAACGGCATCATGCAAAACGTGAAGCATAAGTGACTAAGTGATTTCTAATTCGAGCAAATTGGCCAAGGCTTTTATAAATTATCATTACTTGCTGCCCCCACTAAGAACTAGATAACTAGTACATGTTTCTGTTGTTGCATATCGCATGCAAGTTATCAACCCATTATGGTGGTTCGAAAAGTTGAATTCAAATCTTTTAGGCAGTGTGGTATTCTTATTTCTCGCGGGCTAGACGTTCTTACGTTCGGTATTGCCATTCAAACTGGTATAGTAAAATTGTCACTATTCAGGCGACTTAGGGAGTCTGTTGAGTATAATTCAGTTACAACGGTAAGATTTAGCCAAACAATTGGATAACACCTTCCGAGATGCTGCACATGAGTCGTAGAAGTCACGTTCATAACAAGCATTACGCATGCGCACAAACGGAAGACGGCGACGACGACGACGACGACAACAAGATGAACATTGCTGCACGTAGGGTACTTTGAAGTGTTATCCGAACAAAGCTTGCTGCTGGATTCCATCAATCACCTTGAATGGCAGCCGCGAACTTCGAAGCAAAAATGTCGATCGTCATACTTCGACTGTTTGTCACTATTGGGTGAGTTACCTTAAATAGTACAACTGGCTCATCTTCGCTGACCCACCAAGTCTTGCTTTCCATCGACCCAAGCGAATCTATCTATTTGATATTGCCCTTGAAAGATCGGATACGGCTTTTCACAATTATTTCTTTCTCGATATACCACAAATGCCAAAAATAACATGGGGCTATATTTTATTTGTCATGTGAAAAGGTATAAATGTATTTCGTAAACTATTGCATTGCATTTTTGTTTTTTGATGACATTCTTGTTTTGAAAAATGAGGAGCGATCGTACAATAGCACTTAAGACCGACTCCCCCGTTGATGCCATATGATTTCGTTCAGTTCATATTGAGCTCATCCTAAAACGACTTAAACAGATCAGTAAAGCTACGTTGTCAAAAACCTTAAACAACCATCTCATGTCTACGTATTCCTACAACCATTAGAATCTAGGTTCCAGGTTCAGATAACATCTAGTTATTCTAGTTCACATGTCAGTCAGGACATGTATTTTTATCATGAATAGCTTAAATATTTAATTACACACTGAAGTAGTAATAGCATTCTGTTTACGCACATGCATGAATGCTTCCATGCATGCATCGCATCCATGCATGCATTCAGCCATTCATCCATGCATCCATCCATGCATCCATGCATCCATCCCACCTACCTACCTACCTACGTACCCTCCTACCTGCCTACCTACTTACCACCTTACCTTACCTTCTTACAATATCCTGTAGCAAAATGATATGCTTGTATTTGCCTTAAATCATATGCCTTAAAGCATATCCGTTTCACTTAATGACTCAAGCGTTCAAATGATTAATTTTTAGATTGCAATTCAAACAGCTTAGAATGATTAACTGTTAGAGAAGTGTTTTCATAAAAATGAAAAATGCCACGAGAGATGAATGCAAATGCGACTTTGCTCATTAACCTGGCACGCATCTGGCAAGCACGTATGTGAAGACCTCAAAGGTGTCCCTTACCTAAAAACTGTTCCCATTTTTTCAGTTGAACTTTATTTCCTTGCAGTCTAATTCATTTTTATTCATATCTTGATATGAAGAGGTTGAATTCTGCAATGTCCTCAATACTGATCTGTCGTTCAAGTCTTTTTTGGCAAATGCGTCAAATTTTATGATTTTTTAAATTCCCGATGCATTTTATCATTTGTCTTGCGAAACCAGGCTGAACTGCACGTCATTTTTTTTTCAATGGTTTAGAGGGCTCAATGAAAGCATTGATGAAGTTTAAAAGATCTGGCCGTCGACACAACTTTCAGCCATGTCCAAGCCGAGAGCACGGTGTATGCTGTGTTGTACTCATTTTGGCCAACTTGGATTGATTTGGTTTTGGATTTTGAGACAGATGATCAAACACTGTCTGAAGTCTGAGTGTCGTAAGAATGACCTCGAAATCCGATATTGTTGTGCAGGCCCCTATTTTCGGGCATCTTAGGCTGGAGACTTAAACATTGTCCAAAGTCGCCACAATATCTGTCCGTGTGTGTCTGTGCCCGTCCGTCTGTCTGACTGTGCATAGAATGATATTGTTCACGAGAGGTCTGCAACTCATATCATCATTATTGGAAGATCTAGATCTGATTAGAATTTCAGTGAATAATTTTTTCTGCATAATTAACAGTCACTTGCATAATTAATCAATTTGTGCATTAAGCTATATCGCCATCGGAGGAGTTACTCAACCAAACTTGATATGACTATGCAGGCACTCAAACTGTTCTGTGGTCGTACTATGCGAAATATTTGATGTGTCCTACAAATTAGTTCATTTGTATATTTAATGAATTTCTGTGATTGCACTGTATATCAATACTTAGTTCACCGATTATGACAAAAATTACAGTAAATTTTGATCATAATTAGGTCGACTTACGATTTAAGTTTTAAAAGGAAGTTGTTCTAATTATTAATTTATTTGCATATTTAAAATATTTTGGTAATGAGACTATATATATCAATACAGAGATAATCGATTTTCAATGGACCTCTGTCATCATGATGTGTTGAATAAACATAGGTTTACTTCTTTTTTAAAGTTTCTGGACGAGAAATTCTATCTCATTTGCATACTTAATTAGCAATTGTAATTTAGGTGTACATCACTACTGAGTTCATCGAATATGACCAGACCTCTGCCATTCCTTGAATATCGGTAGATCCACTAATTTTGTAAGGTTAATCAGCACGACATACTAATTATTAGCTTATTTTCATATTTAATGAATTTCTGGAATTAGGATATATCAATAGTGAGTGCACAACTTGCTGCAGACCTCTGCTATTTATTGATCATACCCAAGGCTTATTATACTCAATGTTTTATGGGCACGCTATTCTATTTACTAGGTCATTTGCATATTCTAGAATTTGTGCAATTAGGCAGTATATTAATATTGAAAGCACTAATGTCACGTTTGACCTCTTCGTTTTATTAATCAAGTTGAATTTATGAATTAACCAAGTTGAATTTATGATAAATGTTTTAAGGGCTGGACATCCTAATCGTAGCTGATTCGCATATTAATGAATTCTACAATTTGTCCATATGTCAAAACTCAATTGCTGGATTTGGTTGAACTTCCGGCAAATATTTGTTATACATAAATTTATTTGCTTCAAAGTTTGATTTGTATAAGATTTCATATTTATCGCAATTACATAGCTAATTAATATATGTAATTAGGCTACATGATTAAGCTATATGTTTAAAGTGAATCTAATGAATTGATCAGACTTCTAAGGTACAAAGGTTATAATAACAGTCAGTCATACTGGAGGTTCATGGGCTCGACGTATCGGTGAATTTTATCAGACTTCCAAGGTACACATCAAAGCTGAATACTATGAATTTGAACATGTACAACATTGGTGGGTGGTTGATTGAATAATTGATTACCCGGATAACTCTAACAATTATGTGCTTCTACTGCTGTATCTACGTACTATAACGTAATTAAGGGAAAGTGATTGATATAAAAAAGGTGCCAGGAGACCTGCAAAGTGCCATTTAAGAAAAACAATTATAAAACACATGACTCCAAATAGTGTCCCATGACCTCAAAGCTTTCCCCGTATAACTGTGATCAGTATATGCTCTACTTCTATATCCAAGTATATTTGAAGCAATTAAAGGATTGTGTTTGCCTTCAAAAAGTGCCAGGTGATCTGCAAAATGTCAGTTAGCAGGTAGGATTATGGTTCGCTTTGTCAAAGATTTAGTGTTGATAAACAAAATATAGTTGACTCCAAAAGTGTCAAGGTGACCTCAAAAGTGTCGTCAGACGATTTCGGTGGTTATAGGATCCCACTGCTATATCCAACTACCCATAAGTCATCGGAGAGATTTTTTGACTTCAAAGATATATCAAAATCTAAAAGGACTGTAGTCCACGTCGTTTACTTTGTCAAACATTTAGTATTAAATTAAATAAATATCTTTTACTCCAAAATTGTCCCTTGACCGGAAAGGTGTCCCCGGAAAATTCTGATGATTACGTGCTCCCTCTGCTCTATTAAACTTCTTATACATAATTGAAGGAATGTGTTTAACTTCAAATATGTGCCAGGTGACCTATTAAGTTTCAGTTACAGATAGCATTACTATCCATTCATTTTTAGAGCAGCTCTTAGCATGACTTCAAAATTTCGATATGACTTCCAATGCCAGTTTTTTAAGAAGTATGTTTTACAGACACTGGCTATCATTGCCTCCCAATTGCATCTGCGTTATCATTCACTTATCATATTTCATCGCTTATATGAAAATATAGCAAACTACTTACACATGTCATTATATTTTGTATACTTCCCATTTGCCTTTGCTTACACATTTGGAAGAAGCTGATGATATTTGTTTACTGCCGAAATGGCTTTCCGAATATGTTATATATTAACGCTGGCAAATGACGGGACAAAGTGCAATCGTAATAGCGTTTAGTGCGACTTGAAAATCGCCACTTTGTAAAAACAATATCTGATCAATTTATAAATTTTACAAACGTCTTGGAATATGATAGTATCCCGGCTTCTAAATATGGCCTTTGCGATTACAATAGGTTAAACGTAAAAAACACAAACAGGCACACACTCAAAACAATTGCAATTGGCGTTTGTTTTTATTGTTGAATGGATAAAATTACTAACTAAAATTCTAATCAGCCGGTGTTCGTACATAAAAATATTTTATGGCGACCCAATTTTTGAAACTTTAATTAACACATAAAGGTAGTATTTGCACTCTTGGGATTCACAATATCATTAATAATGCAACATTTACAAACAATGCGTTTGATTTTCAAACGTTTTCATTCTACTTCGGTTCTCGCAAAAGACGGTTTTTCTGATTGTTTTCCTTAATGTTATCATTGTATTACATACTTTTTCACTTGTTGCTTATCATAAGTAATAGATACCAGCTGAACAGACAAGCCGTGGCTGTGATGGGATCACACGTGTCAACAATTCAGAAGCTAATATGTAATAATCTTAAAGCATGATAGCACCGTGCTTACAAACTGCCTTATTTAATATGTAATTTTATTGTTCTACACCGGAAATAATTCTTCCTGTAAGTGGGTTAAAACGATTTTGGGTCCCACAATCGTTTTAACCCACTTACAGGAAGAGTAATTTCCTTGAACCATTTTTGTTTCCATGCCTTCACGCCTACGTAAAGTTTAAAATGAAACTTTAGAATGTAAAATATACATTTTATCCATCCAAACACCCTTCCTTTCATCACACAATCTTCACATTTATGTATTCATTTATCCATCAATCCATCAATCCGTCGACCAACACAGAATATTGACGGAAGTCGCAGGTTTCAACTACTTTGACCAAAATACAACTGTGGACGAATCAGCAATATTGAGGAAACTTGCGAAAATAAACAATATTCGCAGGCGTCCAAACACACTTGGTAAGTGGTTTGCCATTTGTCTTCTGATGTCAATGATAAGGTGAAAGTAAATTTCGGAGGAATGGGTTACCTCAGTAACAAGGCTGACACCGACAATATTTTCCATAACAAAGCGGAATTTGACCCCGGACAATTGTCCGATTTCCTGGCCTTCATAATATATTTTGACCTTACGACATGCTTGATTTTGGTGGGATTATTTTTAATTTTGCATAGAATATACGAATCAATAACATTGGGTCATTAAACACGCATTAGTGAATCCTGTATACGACAGCTTCCCCGGCTATCTTTAATACACACCTTGTTAAGAGCAAAAATGTGAATGCCAACTTTTCCTAAAACGTTCTTTTAACTTTTTAAACCATCAAAATTATGAGAAAAGTGACCTGTCTAATGGGAAATTTTAAACAGAAAGCATTTTCTTCGCAGGCAAACCGGTCGACCTTCACATAAATATTTTCGTGGCAAGTTTTCATTCAGTCTCTGAGACAGATACGGTAAGTACCCTGTCCTTTGATACCAATTTCTGTCGAGTTGTGTTAATACACGAATTTCAATTGATATATAGTGAATAAAATACTAGCCCAGGATTCTAATGGATAGACAGGAACATACCATCACCCCGACAAAAATAATACTCTGTAAAACTTACCATTTAAGAACATTCGAGAACAACGTCAAACTGATCAATACAGCAATCACGTATCAGTCTGCGAAGGCTAAGCATGCTCTCTTACTTTTTTAAATTCATCGACAGCATTGGTCATATTTAAAGACTGCACGGAAAGACCACATTGCAAGGTTATTCACCAAACTCAGTAAATTTATTTTGCCGGTACCCTGAATGATTCGCCATACATGAACGCTCGTATTAGATAGCACACGTGGATAGCATCAGAACTTGACAAAGAATTGCAAATAAAACTAGACGACAACTGCCTTTTTGAAGTTTTTTTAAAGTTAAAAATTATTTGGAATCTTATCCGTTAAAACATGACAGTTGGGTTTACTGGTCTTTATAACAGCAGGCTAAACACGATCGTTCGTTTTACGTTACAAACGATGCATGCACGCCACTACCAGATATGTGTATTCTTCATTGACGATAAGAATGGTTTTGTCCTTTCAAATAGGATTACTCCATAACAATGTACTATAGACAGTTTTGGAATGACCCGCGCCTTAAACACAACGCAAAGGTCCTTTCTGTCGACGACGACGTGAAAACAATGTTCTGGACTCCTGATACCTTCATTTTAAACTCTAAAGAGAGCTTCGTTCATGAATCACCAAAGCAAAATTCACTTTTTCAAATCTACCCGAATGGTGATATACTCTACAGTTTACGGTTTGTACATTTATGTTCAATTATATTTATGTATGTATGTATGTATGTATGTATGTATGTATGTATGTATGTATGTATGTATGTATGTATGTATGTATGTATGTATGTATGTATGTATGTATGTATG
>LD357129.1:13316-23511 GCA_001465055.1 Ptychodera flava
AGTTTCAAACATTTCCTAACATTTTGCCGAAGGAGACTTGACACCATTCTTTTCTTCATCGTCTCAATTCCTTCAACACATATCTGTTCACATGTGAAAACTGACATCTTTTGATTTGTTTACAAGTTTACAAACGTGTTATTTACAAGTCTACTTTTTTCTCACTATACACAAATGCTACTTATCACAGATGAAGTACATAATATGTATGTTAAATTTCTGGCATTCCTATTGAATGATGGGTTGATCCTCCATGCCAGTACAATTTGAATTATTGAGGCAACTTTTAAAAACAAGAAAGGAAAACGCGCTGGTGATGATGATAAGAAACAGAGATTTTCATGATCCTAGTGTTCTACTTTTCTAGCATCATTACAAGTTTATTGTTGTAACCTATGGCATTCAAATCATACAATACGCTACCATACATTGAGAGTGTAAAATTCTACATATGCAAATTTAGATGTCCAGGAGCCAAGGAGCTGTGAAAAGAGTATGTGTGTGTGTGTGTGCATACTGTCTATTCTTTGTAGTATGAAAATCATATCTGTAGCAATATCACTCCCAGTTCTCATGCTTATCCATCTGCTCGTAGGTACAAAACACAAAGTGCCAATTTTTTTACAAAAGAGTACCTCATCATTTCATGTTTTGATATAAAAGGTGTACAATAATATGGTTATATGCAAATGTAAGTACATTTGGGCTCTGCCTCGTCTAATACGTGATACCTAGATACCCATGCCATCAATACATTACCATGTTGTGAATAACCCAGAGTCTAGTTAAATTTCTTACCTTGCTGATCATATGCCTGTATTCATTGTTGCCAAACTTCTTCTTGATATAGAGACCATTCAGATATTCAGCAATACCTTTGATAAGCCAGGCATCTGGCCATGACTGCATACATATATAACTACCGAAGAATTGCTGGGCGACAGCGTGTGCCATCAGACGACGTGATGTGAAAGTCTGGTCAATGACATGACTGGAGTGCAAGATGTTAGTGCTGAAAAAATATGAGGGGAAAGTAACTGTGATTGAGACAGAGTGGTTTTAATCTGTATTGGTTATTGTCTTTATGGTGGAAATCAATAACATTGTGTATAGGAAGTAGAGAAATGACTTCCTTGCCACAAACTTTCCCCTTTTTTCCTAAATTATTATTTCAACGGAAGGGTTTTACTTCCTTGCCAGGCACATCTACCAATATGTCAACATCCTTGGCTGAAACCTTTCAGTAATGCCCCAACTTTTCACATAGAGTATTCCAAAATTAGCAAAAAACTGAGATAAAGATTTGTGGGGACTTGATTTTGATGACTGACATGAACTTGAGTACAGGCTCCAGCCAAGTTGAAAGAATGTGTTGTCTTGTAAAATGTTTGGTTGAAAAAGAAACAAGTGCTGTGAGATACGATAAGATAAAAATACCTGAATATTGTCATAGATGCATAGGCTGCAGCTTCTATGTAAGCACAGTCAATGAAAACTTGTTTGTAACAGCTGTATGGGTATCGAGTACCAAGAACTTCTTCATAGAATTCAAATGCCTGTGATGACAAAAAACCAACTCCTGCTATAAATCCAGTCTACTTGAATCTTTCATTTACAGACCAAGTTTAGACTTGACTCTAAACATTTTGAAAAATATATAAAAGTTCACAACTAGTTGTAGGATGTTTTCATTACCCAGTAGAAGAATGCTCTATGGTATGTTTTAGACTTGACATTGCAGAACACACTAATTGTTTTTATGGAAATTTGCCACTTCTTCATATACTCCATTTTATCCAACATTACACTATTACTAGTTGGATAATAATCCACCGATCATTTTTTCCGATCCACACATTGATCTCACTGAATATACGTCACTATGATGCAATGTCACTCTCTCCTACTGTATTCTTGTACATTTTTTCCTATTTTGTCTTCAATGTAGTTTCAGTCCCTTGTTTGATAATCAATGCTAGTACAAAACTAATAAGCCTACTATAGTGGAGTATCTATAGCATTGAACTCTCATTGATTTTCATTATTAATTAATAAAATTGCTAATATATTGTATAAGCTTAGATGGATGAAACCTTTATCAAAGGTTGCTAGATTTTGAATTTGAATTCAACAGGTCTCAGGACAAAAATGAAACTTTTTTGCAGCTGCAATATTCTTAGGGAAGCTCATGTAGCTATCACCAACTACTTTGGCAAGATTGAAGATGGTTGCACTGATACTGCAAACAAAGAGATATGTCATTACCTGATGGAGTCTGTCTGTGCTGTGCTTTAACACTGGTAACAACTGTGGCAGGCAGAAATGAGTCACCTCATTCATATATGGATCTACAAATATCTCAAATGGGCTGAAGGAGAAAAGGAGAATGGGAGAATGAGTCTCTTTTGATTCTTTTTCTGTAAGAATTTATGTTAAGAAGTTATTATTTACAATTTATGTAGTAAGTGGAGAGACTCACAAAGGCCCAACTGCCCATTCTATTGTATGGTATTCTGGTACAGTACTCAAGTTGCAACTGCGTCAAAAGTTAATTTAAAGGTGAAAATTCTTAGAGTTTTACCAAAAACCTACCATTGCCCAATTTACCATTGAAACAGAATATATCAACTTTGATTTTAGTATCATGCCAAAATACAGAGTCATTTGAAAAATAAAATCTATTTTATTTGACGGGAATATTTGTGACCAAAAAACAACTCTCCCGAAGACGTTAATCTTACCATGCTATTTCTTCTGAGATTTAACATTATCTCTGATATCATTTGTCTGTGTCTTGTTATCTGTCTTTCTTTCACATCGATAGAAGTTTGGTTGCCAAACATTACAAAGTCCATGCCTTTGTGTTAGAGTAAATGTTCTGACGGAGCGAGCATGAAGCATTTTCAACTAACCTTTATGCAACGAGCAAAGTGGATATAAGGTTTGTACATTAAATGTAAGCTCTCCTCTCACTTTCAGAGATTCCAGACATTGTAATAATGTTGGTTGAAATTGGGTTACTTCATTAACAAACTATTATAGTCACTGTATTGATGACTTACCCCACAGCCAGTGCAATGTTTGGTGCTGCTGTTGGTATGTTCAGTACATAGTGGAAAGTCTTCTTTCTCATGTCTGGTGTGTAGACAGTCTCAATGAGATCTCCACATGACACAGCTGTCATGGAGGCATCCACAGTGAATTCTAACTTCCAGGTACAGGGCTCTGAGTATGAGTCAATGCAGGGAAACCAGAGTCTGGCTGAGTTCTCATAGCCATAGGTGAACATGTGAGCTGATCTCTGTGAAAACAAGATGGGTTTCAGATGAGATCAAAACTTCATACCATCAAATTGCTGATCTGCTGCATAACTCTGTCTTTTTCATTAAAAGTATTACACTGTTATTTTGATGTTTGCAGAAGTAAGGATGTAGAAATGAAGCAAACTGTAAACAGCAGAACACTTCACCCAAAAAGACACTTTTACTGAGAGAAAATTACATGGCTTCACTGTCAAACCATCACTAACGGGTGTAACTTGATGATTTTTTTTGAGTATTTTTGTTTTTAATGTCCTCTGCAGTTTCTTGTCCTACTGGCAATTGAAGCCTATTGAGATACACAGTAACTATTCCACTCAGCATGTACATGTACATGTGTAGATTACTGTTGTTATTGTTGACAAGCTAATTCTGGTTTGGGTTAGAATTTAAATGTAAACAAAATCACTAGATTTTGCTTGTACATACACTGTGTTGACAAACAGTAAGCGTTTAAACATGCTTTTGGGCAAAGAACAGGAACTTGAAATTGATATACAAAACAAATATTGTGAAAAAAATCATCAAAAGTGGTGCCCTTTAACTGTTATGACATTTAATTTGTGCCACATCTGCTATATGTACATAGTTTTGCCACAAATATATTAGCTATGACTGAAAAATAATGTCATTGGCTTGATAAAATGATCTAAGCATGAACTCACCTCTGCCATTGTGCCATCCAATTCAGGGACCACAAACTGAATCCCACCCTGTGGTGTTTCCAGTGAAAATTCTATGCTAACTCTCAGTGGTTTCATGTCTGAAAAAAACAACACATCCAGGATAGAACAAAATGGAGTGGCACTAAACCATGTATGCATCCATATCTTTCTTCATTCATCTAGATCATAACTCATTCCCAACCAAGTAATTGATTCAGACTCATGGCAGTATGATATGCGTCGTTACGAATGTTAGTTATGTATTTTGGAATAGAAACGTTTAAGCTTGCATTTGCTTGAAGATTTAAACACTGTACACATCAGTGTTTCATGTACACATTATTACATCATAATGCTGTAGACTCCTCTTACCTTGAACAAGATGCATTGCTTCCTGTGGGATTCTGATAGTCAGCTCTCCATTGCCACTGTCTGCATCCACTGAACTCACCGCAGCAGAGTGACATGTTGAAAAGAAATTTAAATTACGTCTGCGGAAGAAACACAAAAGTTTTCAAATTTATTTCTTTTTTCCAGAGCACTTTTTTCAAATATGTTCCCACCTTTTTTCAAATTATCATATTGATAACATGTCTGATTATTGATTTTCAGCAAGATGTGCAACAGCTCATTTATGTTTATCAGTATGCTGCTTCGGAGTAAACATGACAGATTTTGAGAAAAGTAAAGGAGCAATATTCACAATGTTGCAGCTTTCCTTGATCACAAACAAATTTCATTTATCTGGTCTACAGTAGCAGTAAAGATGAGTATTGCCATATGCCAACTTGCTTAATGGCCATGCTAAACCCAATTGTTAAGAGTGAATGTACAAACAGAAGGATAAAACCACGCTTCATAACCATTAAGAAACCGTAACAGAGTTCAGAACATTGATTTGAATACTTACTGTTTAGCATCACTCTGACAGATTGCTAGAGTTGGATCATTGTACAGGAATGAAGCTTCCCAAATATCGTTGATGCACACTCTGTAGATCCGTACAAATCTATAGTCAAGGGTGTATAACTTGCAGCATTTATGTGAAACTGAAACAATCATATATGAAACTTACCAACCTTCGTAAAAGTATTACATTTGGTAAATCTTTATAAAGCCAAATACACTACTTTCCTTTCCTTTTTTAGTGGAAAACAGAGAGTATACTCAGTGATCACTCTGACTAAATCATGATGCAATGATACAACGGCTACAGTTACATGCCTATATCTGTACTACGGTGTATTGTAAGTCACGGAACTGCTTTTCATTCAATTGAAAGAATAAAAATATTTCATGAAAGTCTGATAGTTTGCAGGAATGAATACTACCTTGATTCATGAATGTCTCAATTTTCCATAATTTGTTTGATTTTTATGAATTGTCAATTTAATCTCAGCATGAACAAAGTGGTATAACGAGGCACTGAGCTATCATGGTTAATTTTCGAGTGCTATTTGAATCTTAACTTAATGAATGTAAAACTGAATTATACAATTACAGATACCAATGCTTTCAAGCCAAGTCACTCTAATATACATGTATGGTGAGAGCTCCTTGAATACCAATAATATATGTTACAAGATCAGACAATCCACATAGATGAATACACATGTATATCAACCAAGTGTATTTCATTGCGGTGAAAGACTAATGAATATTGATCAATCTTTGCAGAAGATGGATGTACTGCTAGTGCCACACTTGCACTGAAACTATGGTTTGTACATCCATACTTATCCAAGCAATGTCACATTTCATTTAATATCGGCTGAGACTAGTCACTACTGAGTGAAAGGATATTACACTGTTTGCTGTTCAACTTGATTTTGTTGAGATTTGGTTTGCTTGGAATAAGATGAAGCTCCACGTAACCCTGGAAAATGATAAGAAAGATTATGTTTACTAATCTATTTCATTGCAACAATCAAATTTCTGTATGAATTGGTGGATTAAAATTCCAAATGAAGTAGCTAAAAGATATATTTCAGTCTACCTAATCATTACGAGGAACAAAGGTATACTAAACAAATTTATTATACATGTAGTATGAGTATGCACTGGACAAGTTTCAATTTAACAGTTGACCATATGCCAAATGTAATCTTGTTAGGGGTAAAGCCGGCCTAGTCAAGCTTAGATACCACTTTTGTATTGCATTTTACTTTTGCTGTGTGACAAACACTACTTTCCCTAATACACAGTACAAAGGTACAGGATAAGTAAAATACCTTGTGCAAATTCTCAACATTCAGGATTGAATACAGCGTTGGCATCAACAGGACTCAATACACTTTCATGTGCACAACTAAAACACATTGGTAATAAAAACATGTACATGTAATCATCAAAACTTTTAGAGAATAGACAGTACTGTTTTTACTATTGAGAAAATATGAACAGCAAACTTGACAATCCTTTTCATGCTTTACTTTTTCATCTGAATCTTTCGGTGGAAAGGCAAGTCATATTACCAACACCAAAAAAAGTTGTACAACAATTATGGTTCTAATATTCTGGATGATATATTATTTTGAAAATTGCTAAAAGTGAATTTGCAAAAACAAAAATAAAGCAATATTTTTTATCTCAATGAGTACTTACTATAATTGACTTCCTCTGGAAATTTACACCTGTGATACACAGTATCTGATGACTCGTAAAGAGAAAAAGGAAAACAATGGTTAGGTACTGGTACTGGGTAACCCAGTAATATCAGTATATCAGTAATATCAGTATTCTGCTTGTCAACATTGACAATTCTGGGCAAATAAAACGAAAAATGTAATAAATACGGACCTTAAACGATTGAAAAGCTGTTGAGGTGATGTTGTTAATTCTCAAGTAATTACCAAAATTACACAGTTTCAACCAGTTGCTTGCAACTTGTTTGCCACACTTGACTGACCCTTGTATCAATCAATGATTGCACACTTGGACTTTAGCAAATATTCTGTATTTTCATACTTTTCGATAAAACTACATTAACGGTTGTTCAATTTCATAACTTCTGTAATACAAGGTGAAAAGCTGATCTGCAATCACGTGGTTACAAAGGGTACGAAAATATCTAATAGAGATACTACCACAACGAATCAATCAACAAACCAGACTGACGAAATTAACAAAAACAATCACAAAATTGATACTTATAATCTAAAAGGTCGAGGAGTCTCGAATCCTTTGTCTCCCTTCTTAGTGACTTTGGACATTTTGATTGTTGTTAGCTAGTAAACATTATGACTGTTCGCTCAGTGCGTCTCGGAAGAGGTCTACAGATCGACTTTATCAGCGAAGTTGACAAGTTTGAAGACGCCGGTGATATCCACACACGACTTGAAAGTTGCTCTTCCAGTTGACCTGTGATGACGTATTTCCGGTGAAAGAAATAACATTTTCCTAAGTGGTCTTCATAATTGTTGTAAAGAAGTTGATATTCATGTGATTTATTGCCTGGAGCGGTACGAATTGATAAATACGCGATTTTTCTTTCTTGAAAATGTCATCCCTCACTTTTTCGTCCATGAAAGCCTCTTTTGAACAATGAGCTCTGCATTTGCATCATTTTAAGCGGCCGTATTGCTATTTCTAAGCAAGTTTGGTAGAAATTAAAGATGGCGACAGTATCTAAACGTCATTGACACAAGTGACACATCATCTCCCTCAGATCGAAGCAAACAATTTGTAATTATAACCGCTGCATTCATCCAAAGGACACTCTACAGTCAAGTTTTTCAAGTTAATTCCATTTGTATCGTCTAACGTTTTCATTATCGGAAGTTTACGCGTCAAAGGAGCCGACAAAGTTCTAGGATGGCGAGTCCGAGGACCCGGCGAGTACTGAAGGATCTCCGCCCTAAAGACAACAATAACGTACGTATTTGTTATATTTTCTTCCGTCATGTATTCTTAATTTGTTTCAAACTTCATTCAACCAGGTAATCGTTATGATCGCTGTTGCGGTAGTGTTAACACATAACGTGTGCGGAACAATTATGTAAACTACTTAGTTGGCCAAACAGGAAGTGCCAAAGACCGGTTCAGTGGTTGTGTGGTATCCTTGAAAGTGATAAATATCAATGGAAACTCAAAATCCGGCATAATTTCTTTCCCCGTGTAATGGCACAAATTGTGACTGTAGTTTGCTCGATCGTAGACCTAGCGAACAAACTGTCACTGGTATTGATACTGCTGTAAACCACTATATCACTGTCAGTTTCACCCCATTCCCTTTCTCCACATGTTCCAGTCATTGAATTACCATATGCTGGTGCTACTGTTGGTTGTAAATGTAATGCATAGTTGCATGTCCATTTACTGCACCCGAAAAATATCGCTCACCACGATAACCACATTATCTGATAAAATGTTTATTCTAATTTGAATTAAGTATTGTTATTCATAGTGTAGCATTTCAAATCACTGATAGTAAAGTTTCAATATTTGAAGATCCCCAATATATGGTACACGCATACAGTAGTATTTATACCGTATGTGAACGCTCATGCCGTCACGGACAGACCAGTGACGTATTATTTGTACAGACACAGTGTAGTATTGCTTATGTGACACAGGATACTGGTCATACAGTGATACAGCACATGTGTGCTCAGATCTGACGTCATAAAATTAAATCTTTTTATTTGTTACACTTCATTATGCTTATTTGAAATGGCTGAATGAACAGGTTGCCAAACTTCACTGAGTACAGCAGTCTATGAATTTTAGTCAGAGGACTGTATCACACTAGTGAAAATATTAAACTGTGATCATACAGCAATAACAACACCAGTAATGTGTCTTACAATATCATGACATTATCTGCCCACTTGTACGACATGTAGACTAAATTGTATTAAAATTTTCCATAGGAAAATTCCATTCCATTCTTTCCCTTTATTATAACTGGACCACTGAACAATGTTAATATTACATAAGTAGATGTAGGGGATTTCTACCGTAATATACTTTCATATTTCATCATTACAGACATGTTTTGAATGTGGTGGTCACAATCCACAATGGGTTAGTGTTAACTATGGAATATATATATGTTTGGAATGCTCTGGTAAACACAGATCTTTAGGAGTTCATTTAAGGTAAGCCTGATCAAGAAGATCCCATAATTCAGTCATGCCCATATTGAATTATTCCCTTATTTGCTTATTTTCTCACATAAAGTAACATTAAAAAAATACAAAACGAATTTTTGCTGTGTATTCTTATACAATCATAGAGTGACATTTGCAGTATTTGAATTCATCAACAAGCCAGTCTTTCACTATGATCTGATATCATTATATCTAAAATAAACTGTTTACAATCATGATTTTCAGTGACTTTCCTTCATAAGAAATGCAGCACATGAACATAGTTTTTATTGTCATAGTAGTGTGTGTCTTTATGACATGTACCTTGATTTTTATATTTAATACGAAGGACTTGATATGAGAAAGTTTAAACCACCATCTATTGTGTTTAAACATTTGCTCAAAACAGAAAGCTGAAAAATGTAGAAAGTAAATGAAGTAGAAGAATCTTAGTCATGTAAATATATTCAGCAGCCTTTGCATGCCTACGCAAACTTCCATCACCAAGCTTTAAAATCATCCTGCGTGGTCCAATGACCATGGATTTTCCCTTTAATATCACTAATATGGTAATAACATGTATGATTAAATGGCTCAGTAAATGTGTACAATAATTATCCACTACAATGTAAGTCAGTGTATTGTAACACTGTGCAGTTTACAACTGAGGCTACAGAGTAGCAAAACCTAGTCTAGAAATCACAAAATAGATATTCCGGCATATTTCCTTGTTTTAGAGTGGTGCAAAGTGTAAATGTGATGACCTTTGAAGGTATCATATTCTCAGAAAAAATTGAAGTTTGCACTAGCACTCCAATGCCTTCCTTTCTAATGACAAAGCTGCTGAACACCTGCCTACAAGTACATGTACAGTGTAGAAATGTCCAAGAATACATGTACCTGTATGCCAAGTGTAATTCTGCTATTTCCAAACTGACGTTGATAACTAATAGACGATATGTCAAATCAAAATAAATATTTTTGAAGCACTGACTGAATACTATAGTTCATGTATACTAATTAGAGTTTACGGACTAATGGGTTCAATGTCAACAAAATCCAACCTTTGCAGTTTGAACTGTGACCCCCTCCCAAAGTTAAAAGACTTGTAAAGTTAGCA